>QXVZ01020445.1:0-17486 GCA_008931825.1 Phallusia fumigata | reverse complement strand
TAAAATGAACTTCAACTTGAGATTTATTTGTGTTTTTCACAAGCGCGTCATTCAAATGGCCGTGTGCAGTTTGGCCTGGGGTCCATTAGTTTTTATATTTCATCACGAAACTTGTTATTACAGTGAAGAGATCTGCAGTCTCGAGCAAAAAATCGGTGGAAGCAATTTAACTGTGGAAGACAAATACCATTGCACTGAGTAAGTGCATGCAAACCGACTGGTTAATTAATCACCAAACTAAATTACCATTTGAATTCACAGGTTATCGGACGCTAGGCCAACACAGACTATTTGCGAACGTTCCCAAATCTGCAAGCATGTCAAAAACCTCACAGAAAAGTTCACAACAACGCTCCTTATAAGGTGAAGGTCGTCATGTGAAAAAATGCAGGCCACATTTCCACACGTATTACGTATTACTTTTATGACGTCTTCGTTTTGCATGATTGATGTCAATCCAACGAATAAGTGAATAAAGGTGGTTGGCGAATACTAGTCTTAACCGCATGGCATTTTCTTGAACTTGAAACATATTTTGTCTTCATCGTTACGTCACATGTTGATGACCTTTTTCTATTGCGGGTCATAATTCATCGTATCTCCTCCAACGATATGACGTGGCGATTTTGCCATGCCTTACGGTGCAATTCCTTATTAGGCCTTATGGTAACAGTCTCGTTTTATGTTTATGTTTCTTAGAAATCTGAACACATCGGACATTGGGCGTTATAGTTGTGTGGTGCGAACACTGCAGAATAATGACACAGCAAACCTGATACTTCTGCTCGCCCCTGAAACACCACCGGTCGAATATCTTACCATTATTCTTTGGGCAGTTTCAGGTAATCACATGTTGTATAGATGAACAATATTGTTTTACAAGCAAAGGGGCTCGCGACAAACCAAAGGAGGCTTGACTTGTCCACCTAGCATGCAATAATCTTCAAAAGGGACTCTAACCGTTAAATGTTATGATCAGAACAACATTTTGAGAAGGGCTTTTAACTCGTTGGTTTATGTCTGACAATTCATTGTTGTTTTGTGTCAAATGTTGTCGTTGCACAATTACCAAATAACTAAGTCTCTGCTGTTGATTTTTTAGCTTTTGTCCTTTTCGTCGTGCTTGGTTGCTGCATGGTGTCGGTATTCAAAACTGAGATTCAGCTGGTGTGGAAGAAGTGCTGCGCAGCCTACGACCACGGTAAGCTAACTGTTCAGCGGGAATGTGAGCTCTTGGGTAAAGGTTGAACGCAAACCCGGTGAAGTAACACACACATAAACACAAGACTGAGTAATTAAGACTCATTTGGTTATACACAACTCAAAGCTGCGACTGCCGAAAGCTACAGGCCCATGTTTATGAAGTCCTCTTATGAAGACCTCCTTGTATTTAATACACGTGTACGTTGCTGCAAATTGCATGTATGTGTATGGTTCAATTTCCGAGAGCTATGCACTACCAGGAAGCGATAGCAACAGTCAAACCACCTTGGACGCAATAACACTTTTCTACTGATATACATGTACAACTTGCCTAAAACATAGAAGACATTAAATACAAAACTGCCCAAGAAGCAACAAACATTGTCATATAAAAGATGTTGGGGACTCCTTCTGCAATGTAAAAACCCTAGGTGAATGAACGATTTTTCTTTTCCTTATTTATTTCTTCCAATGCCTGAAAGATAAGTGGCGAAATTTATTCAAGCATTTCTTGTTCCCAAGTTTAACCTATCCTGCTTGTAGATCGCCCTTATGCGGCTTACTTGGCCTACTCATTCTCCAAGGGAGAGGATGACGATGATACCCGTTCATTTCTTCGTTTACTGCACCAATGGTTCGAGACCAACTGCTATGACGTGTACGACGAACAAAAGGAAAACACGTCAGGTGTGTATGACGTAAATGCGTGACGTCACTTGTATTGTCATCACAAACTGTTCATCACAAGCGTGCAACAGACTTATCTAAAAGTCGTGAAAGACGGGTTGTTTTGCAGAATACTAACTACAGTTGACCAAATTAGAATCAACGATTTTGCTTTGCAGATCTACGCTTTGAAAGTGTGATAAATGTTGCTCCTACCTGCCACCGTATGGTCGTTGTTCTCACCAAAACTTTCTTCAAGTCTGATGAAACGATGTTTGACGTGCAAAGGGTAGGTTAACAGTTGCGCGAAATAAGTAATATGTGCATCGAAAATCACTGATAATTTTTAAGCAAAGATAACCGGTGTTTTACGTGACGCTTCTATTGAGACTTTAAGGAATATTTGATGGGCGACATTGCTCAAAAATGTGTGGTTGGCAATTTCATTCTTATAGTTGCGCTTTATTGACCCAATATTCCCAAGGATTAGGTGATAAAAAGACTACGTATTTGTGTCATACAGAGCATTTCAGGGTGTTTTTCACAATTATGTATTCCACTTGCTTTCCGCATTTAATCGGCTATTGTAATGCATTTTTTGTTTTTTGTTCTGTAAACTTAAGTATTTCGACTAGGGCATCATTGAATCCATCTCCAGGAAGACCAGTCTCATCTTCATCCAGATGCCAGAGGCACGCAGGATCCTCAATGAAAAGATCAAATCTAAGAAAGGTTCTTCCTACCGGTCCCTGCTCTCGGCAATGAAGTCCAAGGTAGATTTGAAAATCGCGTAACAACTGTTTATAAACCGACACTGTACAAACACAACACATCGTACACAGGGCACTGGCCTGTTATTGTTGAGCATGTTTGGGTGCAAGATTTTGCACCATCAGTTCCCGAATGAGTTTTGTCAGTTGTAATAATTTTTCGTCTAAAGTTTCGGAGACCTTCCAGAATTGGATTTTTCGTAACTTGTGATGCAAGTTTTTTCCAAACTCTTTTTTCGTGGGTTCAGCTGTAATAAAATTTAGTTTTGTATTTTAACCAACCAACTCCATGTGTTATATCTTAATTTCTCTGTATCAAGTTTGTTTGTATCGAAAACGTTTAATATTTGTGTTGCAGCGCAATGATGTAATCTTGTGGGAAGGATACAGTCGCAAATCCAGGTTCTTCAGAAAGCTGGAAGTCGCAATGCCCAAGCTTCGTTCGCCAGGCTATGTAATCAGCAACTCATCTTGTGGCTCAGAGAATGGTAATTGCTGGAATGTATTGCTTTGCTGTGTGGAGGAATCCATGAATAGAGTATAAGGAAATTTAGTCAGTCGTCAGCCATCCCTCCAGGACTGCCTTTTTTGAAAATACTTCCAACCTGAAGTTTATGCTAGCAGGAGCAAACATGTTATAAAATGCCAAGGGAAACAGGGGCCCAATGTAATGCGGGTATTGTATATATGTCCAATGTAAAAAAGGAAATGCTAAATGTGGAAAACATCATTTAAGGGGCAATAGTGTATGTGTAATAAAAGTCTAGAACGTCACTTTTCTAGTTTTTAAGTGTTGTTGTCGTCGATTTCTGAATTTGGCAAGGTCTGGCGATTCCAACTAAACAAATTTAAACTCGAGCGAATGGTCTGGGGCGCTCGACCCACATAAAAAAAACATAAAACCTGATCGAGTTTCGTTCTTTGGATCGTCCTGATTCGACCCTCGTGAAAATAAGATTTACATCACAAAGGGTTTTTTCATTTTCCGAACATACGTTTCATTTTCACAGAGCTCAGCGAAAAAGGATGTCGTGATCGACTTCGCACTGTTAGTTCCACCCTCTCTGACGTACCTCCAAGCATTGTGTGACGTCATCACTATGACGTGCATGATGATGAGTTGTTGGCCTTCTATCGCACGAATTTGGATGGGACCCTGTCGAGATGCGACCAGGATTGCTGTTAAACTTCTATCGGCGATTTCTTCCTTTTATTCCTTCGCATTTTGCAAGCTTTTTGGTTTTACAATCCAACGCCTAAGCATATTTGCACTTTGGCCTTCAAGCGCTTTAACATTAAGATGTATGAGCACATATTTTAAATCCCGTTATACCTGGACATTCCTTCCTGTATAAATTCTTCAGCATTCCAGACACAAGCATGGGTCGTTTATTCTTTTAAGATCAAGTTAAAACTGGTGCACACCTCGTAAATAACCCGAGAAATCACAAGGTCAATCAACTTGAAGCATTTTTTTATAAATCTTTGCATAAAGTTTCTGTTCCATTCGATTAACCCGCATTCCACAGCGAATTTTGTATTGTACTTTTTTCTTGCTGCCAAGTTTACTGCCTTGCACTTATAGCTGCACTCATTTGTTGTGGCTTCCGATATGCCGGAAAAATAAACGGAAATCTTTTTGCCAAAGAATTACCCCTTCCTATTAGTTCTTGCTGAAGCGGCGATTCTAACCCCTTTAGAAAACTTATGCTTTCTTTAAGAAAAGAAATGTTAGTCTTGACTGGCAAACAAAATCGGGACATCGATAATTCAGTGTTCCAATGAAACTGTCTAAAGCGGGCAACTCGGAAGCAGTGTACTTATGCACAGAAAGAGTATTGTTGGCAAACTACAAACGCGCGTGGCTGCTAATCCAAACACAAAACAGCGAATGAGTGATTGTTTTATGTGCAGAAATACAACAGGTGGCAAAGCGATGTAGTTTTTACAACGTTATGTACAAAGTTTTTAAGAATACTGCTAAGGTGGTGTGCTTTGTCATATTTAGCAAGCGTTGGTAAAACTGGAAGAATGTTTAATATTTGCTACTGTGGATTTTTTTAGGCGAAGTTGGTTTGTCGTAACATATAAAAGCTTGTTGCAAATCCGAATCGTCTAAACAGTTATTGGACATGATTTTTCTGAAGCATAAGTGCAATGATCGCTGCCCGGTGACGATTTGCTTTTCTTCTTTTCCAACACACCGCGTTTCAACTTCGGCATACCGTGGCCCAGCTCTAGCGCAAAGCGACGTCTTCGTTGTTTTTTTGGCGACCACGAGATGGTGGTATTGAGCTGTAAATTTTAGAAAACCTTACTGTTAAGTTGCTGATTGTTTTTCGGTGGCGATTTTAGCAATTACCTCCAGTGCTCTCTGGATCATGCGGCAAGTGTCGTCGTAGGCCGCTTGTTGTTTGACGTATTCCTTAATACCAGGAACTAGAACGAATATCACCTTGGAGCCAGATTCTATCATGCTTTTAAAACCCTAAAACCCAAGAAAAACGGGCAATGTGTTAAATTTTTACGCGGCATGCGCTCACCGTCGCTGGAGCAAAAAATGACAGAAAAGTCTCCGAAACAAGTGGAAACTAATTTCTAATAAGCACACTAAGCAAAATTTGTTTGAAAATTTTAAACTGTTTTCACCATTTTTACTAATAAGGCCATTAATCGGGAGACGTCAGTTACCTGCTGAAGTTGAAAAACATTCCAGTGATCCTTGACGTACGCCGCGCTAAGAAGGACCACTACCCGATGACATTGCTCCATCATAGATATTACCTTCTCAGCGCGATCTGAAAAGTTGGATTTTGGTGTACGATTTTAAAGTCCCAAATCTCCAAAAATATCCAAAGTTTCTTTCTAGCTGGAAGTACCGCAACGTAATCGACTTGATTGACTTTAGTATTGATAGTGCTACTAACGGTCCAGCTTTCTGCACCTAAACCAATGTACCCAAACAAAATCACGGCACATTTTTACAAAAAAATCCTAAATACGTTACGGCGGAGGCAGCTAGTGAGGAACACTAGATATTTTTGAATAAATAAGTCTTTAAATGTTCCCAGTTAAAATCAGGTTTTTCGAAAGAGATTCGAAAACTGACATTGACTTGTGTTTAACTAGTTTGACTTGCACGTTTTGAAGTTAACGATTTGCTTTTAACAGATTAAATGTTGCTCTTTTTCTTTAATAAGTGCTTTTTTTCCTTTTCTATGACTACAACGTCCCTATTCTGTCCATACTGGCAGCTTGGGTCAAATTGTCTTAGATGATGTTTTGTCTTTAAAAAACATCAAGTTTTGAACACTGCTTACACTCGTCTGAGCCGTTTTGGTGTTCGTCGTAGATTGTGAACTGAAGTGACTCAAGCTGGTTACACACCGCTGCACACAGATCACGTGATTGCTGCTGCGCGAAAGCGTCCAGTTCAGTGGAGAAGTGATAGGATATGAAGGCATCGTAAAGTTTATCATCTGAAATAACATAAATGGCTTTTGACGGTCTGAGTGCTTTTCCGTTTAGTAATAGTTACAAACTTGGTGCAGAATCTCAATAAAATTCAGGCATAAATGTGTTCTAAACCACTTCACAAAACTCCAACAGCTAGAGTTACCGTCGACGTATTTCCCGAAGCAGATCTTCCAACAGACGGCCACGTAAAAATGAAAGACGATGAAGAGGAGAAGAATGAGCAAGACGAGCAATCCCAGTCCCACTCCAAGTGCAATTGTCATAATCTGAACCTTTACCTCCGGGGTTTCGTCCATCTCGATACTAACGTCGTAGGTCGCCAAATGGTGTGTTTTAAAGGTGACCTTATACAAGCCCAGGTCTGCTTTCTGGATGTCTCTGCGATAATATCAGTAATACCGGCATCGATCGTACTGGCCTAATCCATATTAGGTTTTTGTAAAATAATTATAAACCAAAAGAGTAATTTTACGTTTGAAAATGTATAACACCCACTAAAATTATTAGTTTTTATCAGGGGCCATTTTGTATTTTTTCCCTGTCTTTCGAGACTTGCGCGGGCTGACGTTTTGAATTAAGCATATTTATGTTTCGATAACTGTAACCTTGACTGAAAACTTCAATTGGCAAATGCATTATGCCACATTTCTGACATTTCTGACCAAATCAAGAAAACCCAGGGGCCGCATCTGGCCTACGAGGCGTAGTTGGCTTTTATTGCTCTGGATTCTGCAGTTTAATTGCATTTGGACGCTAATTGCATACTATACATGTGATTCAGGGTGTCAAAACTAATTCTTGTGCGGTCATGGCCTTGCAGTTTAAACGATTTTCTGCTATTTTGATGATGATTACACGATACAGGCAAAGTATTGGTTTGGCGTTGACTTACACGAGGTAAAGACGAAGTTTAAATACAAGGGGAGTACGCGAGATGTTGTTGGTGGGTTGAGTGTAGCAAGGCTTGTCCATTTCTGCAGCATTCCTGTGTGTAAATGATGCAAATACCAGGTGTAACAGTTGTAATTATTGTGTCAAATCTTGTACCTGTATTTTGCTTATTTTTAAAAATTGACTGCTTATGGAATAAGTACGAACAAATAACAGATAATAAAAAACACACATAAGCTCCTTAAAAACACGTATCATTGGTCAGTACAACATTTAACAGGCCCCGTCTGTGTGCGTTCATGCGTAAGCTATATGGGACAAGGCTCAAGAATTAGAATATATTGAATTTCTATTTCATGTTTGCACTTGTACGGTTCTTACCGATAACATCGGTGTTTGGACAGCACTGGTTCCACTGGCTGCTTGACGGTTCCAATTGCATCAGTGATACATTCAAAACCACTCTGTTGAACCTTGGATTTTATAACGAAAACAGATTAAAAGGTTAAAAACATAAAGTTTACGAAACACAAACTAGATAAAAGCCATTTAAGCCAAGTTGGAATTACAAAAGAAAGTTTGCCTGCTTTCTATGAAGAAATACAATTAATATCATGCAGAATTGAGTTAAGCCTTTTGGATGGCCCTTTACAATATTTTATGTTTCTAATTGACCATAAAAAGCATATTTACCCAATCCTGCTAAAGATGTACATTGACATTCACCTGATCTAACGCTGCTTTATCCTTGGTTGTATATTTTACCCAGCGAGACGAGATTTCTTCATTAATTGCCCCAAATCCAAGATCCACTGTACATTCAACTGTAACGTTGCCACCGAGTTTCTTAACCAAATATGATGATTTTGGACACTTGATTGTAGGGGCCGATGTCGTTATTTTCTCTGAAAATCAACTTAAGTTGTTTTTTTGCTGTGAATATTACATTCCTCGAATACTTTCGGACGTGAATTTCGATATTCTGTTTAGACTGGAAAAACATATTTTTTAAACAAAAATTTTTCAGCCTTTTTGCAGAAGCGATATCCGTCGATAGTTACACACGCATAAAAAGCTTTTACAAAGTTAGCTACTCATTACCGTTTGAGCTTATATTGCTGCTTTTTATGAAAAATATTTATTTGCAAATGTTAGGTATAGAACAGCCAAATACTCATGTATGTAGTCAGAATCCTTCTTGCATTGGCACTTCTCCACCGAATTTCTTACCTTTGACGCAGATTCTGTAGCGACGCGCCATGTTCAACGTCATTCCTTTATACGTCACCGCACATGAGTACACTCCGGGATGTTGGAAAGAGATGGGGGCGATATTGGCGGCATCAAACTTTAACACAAAGTAGGGATAATAGTGAAAAAGTTGATGGCAGACGCAATGGTTGAGATTTAAACGCCAACGACAAGACTTCATTGTTTCTTGCAGCTGTAGGTAACCCTCCAATGGGCCGTTAAATCGTACCAAATCGTTTTATATCTGCTTTGAGTTGGTAGAAAACTTATTTCAACCTGGTTTAAACGTCATTTACTGGGGTCGGCAGACCCTGGCCTAGATAGTGTTGTAGTTCGGCCTAGCGACCCTTTGTAGGAAAGGTCGTGTAATAGTGGGTTCTCAACATTCCTGAAACAATCTCTTCGTCTTAAGTTTGCCAAATCCTGTGGTTTACACAATGCTGATTTGAAGTTTTATTTGATCTAAAAAGGTCTTGATAAGAAAATGCAAGCCAGTACTTGTGTGTAAAACGTTTTTTAAATACAAACGTTTTTTTCTGAATAATGTTTTACACAATGGTTGTTCTTATTGAATCTCTTTAAAACCGTGAAATGTGCACCTAAAAAGGTTTTATTTTAGTTATATTCGAAACTTTTGGAATTACTTTAAATGATCCCAATATTTATGATTTTGGGGAACTTACCTCATGTTTAGTTTTTTTAACAGCGACGCCTGGCGGAAGGGTATTGCAATTGTAAAACCAATCGACTGTGAAGTTATCCACCATTTCAGGGCGCACTTTGTAGACATCGTCTAAAGCTGTTTAACCAAGAAAAAAAAACTACATTTAAAACAGAAGTTAAAAACCAATTTTTTTCATTCAACCAAGGTGTCAAACGCATGGTTGCACATGTTTTTGGTTTAAATATTTCGAAACATCTTGAGGACTGCAATAATAGCTTTCGCGGGCCATATGTTGTGCAGGCCTGTACTGCGTGCTTTGTTTTCGGCACGCAATGTTTGTCATCGTCAATAAATAGAAAGGAACGATGCTGGTGGCATTTTATAAGCCCTAAACAAGGGCACCGAGATAAATAAAGAGGTGTAGCCAACAAGTGACGTCGTTTGTTACTACAAAATGAGCCAGCCTGTGCGTTTTAAAATTTATGAGTATATCCACCTGTAGTGGTCCTAACTTCAAAATCGCAGGTTAAAAGTTGGCGTGGCCGTCAGCTACATGAGCACCCGAAATCATTACATGCGGACTGACTGAAACAACTCAAGCTAACAATCGACATAGAGATTAAAAGCAAACCGTGCAGCTTACAAGTGCAGTCAAGTTTAGTGGTACTTCCGGCATTATCCTCAAGTCGACCCTCACGCCCGCCTTCCATAGCTTCCGCACATGTATCATTCGGCATCGGTATCACCCGAAACGTAACGACTTTGGATTTGCAGTCCGAACCGTCGTCGTTCTAAAATATGAGAAAACGAAGTATTTTTCAAACTTTTTCAAACAACCATGTGATGGGTGAGTGTTTTGTGCAATCACTATGAATTCGTTAAGTCGTTTGATTGAATCAACTTAGTGATATCCCTGACAGGAAACTTTAGGCGACATTGCTTACACTTGGGTACTTGCGGAACGCAGCCGACAGAGGGCGCTTACTTGAAAAAAATAAATATAACTTTAAGTTGCTTGGTCGAATGGGCTGAGGCGCTCGACCAATATACAGACATAAAAAACTTGATCAGGATTCGTTCCCGGAATCGTCCCGGGTTCGAACCCCGTGAAAAAAAAGTTGATACGCCAAGCGATACCCAAATGTAAACGGTGTAACTCAGTGATGAATTAAAAGCGAGGTCTGGCGTTTTGCAAAACGGTGTTTCTTCATCGCTCAGAAACCGGATGCTTTTTACTGTCGTTCCGTTGCTTGTAAAAGTAATGTTACAGTTCACCTGTACAAAATAGGGTGCATAAATAAGCGAATACATATTTCGTAGGTCGCCTCACGGCATCGAATTAGCAAAGGTATATAACCGGAATGTACTTGTACATGAACTGAGGTGAGGCAAAAAATAAGTGTTTGTATATTTGAGTATCAATGATTGCTTCTATTAAACATCTTCTGCAGATGTAGTCTACTACAAATGTAACAACATTTAACTTCTCCGTGGTGAAAGCAAAACACGTTTATAACCAGTTATTAGAGGATAAAGGCAGAAAATCTTTTTCCGTTCCCAACCATTGATTAACACTTGCAGATACGGACCAGGTGGCAATAATATAAAGACAAAAACCAAGCCACTAAGCAGAGGCCGGCAACCTTTTGGACCTGGGGGTGTGCCAGTTTACAAATTATGTCCCAATGCTAAAGACTTCGTGTGCCATGTTGATGACGTCACAGGTTAAAACAAAAAGGTGGCAAAACTTCTTCGCGTTCCAAGTGTTACCGACCCTTCCTCACTAAGCAGACAGGGTTGTGTTTTTCACTTATCGACAAACAAAATCTCATTCCTGTAAAGTTACCCATTCCCACGGTTCATCGGCGTCGTAGATATCATCATATTCATCTTCATTTAAACATTCGATAATTTGCGGCCAACCATCGTAAACCACCAACGTTTCGTTTTTTTTGGTGCAGTTTGAAACTCGTTTTTCACCTGTTAGAAAAACAAAACAAAATTAGTTCTTTTGAAACATTGTTCTGCTTTTGAGGTTGAGGAATAGAAATGCCTGCAGTTTGCTGCCTGTTTGGCATCTAAAATTGGCAGTTTTTTGCCTGCAGTGCTACTTAAAGCACAATGAAACGCCACAACTAAGCTGGAGACAAAACAAAATGAAGTGGGTGACTGTGCAACTCGCTTGTCGAAAAGTGTTGTATGTACTGAAACACAACTGTGCATATAAAAGCACACAAAGCATACGACGCAAAGAGGGATAAATCAGTAAAGAGGTTTGAATGTTTCTACTTTGCTGATATCATTGCGTATGTATTTGTGTTTGGGATGTCACTGTATTGCATACGTTGCTGCTTAACAAATCTGTGATTTCAAAAAGTGTTGTTTAGTGGTAGATTGGTAATTGGTATACCAGCTAGTGGAAAAGCAATATATGTTGCTGAATTACTTAAAAATTAAATAGTTTAGCTTCTAAATTGTGGCTTTATCGCAAATTGAGAAGAAACACTAACACGGAAGAGGTATTCCTTACCACTGCTTCTCGGAGTCCTGGCTTTGACAGCAGGCAAAAAAGTCAACAAAAAAGTTGTGAAAATGATGAAGAGCTTCATCGCTTTCCACGTTCAAAAGTCTGTTAGCGAATGGTCTGTTACAACACTAAGAACAACTATTACAGCTATCTGAAAACCTTTATATGCTTGCATTGTTTAAACACATCTGCGGTAACGGCACCCGCTAAAATCAAAAACCCTAAAACTGCTTGAACTTTTGCTTGAGCAGCGTTAGTAAACAAGCATCCGTTTGGACTTTACCAGGCGATTCTGCACTTTTCCAACTCATGGTTTTATCTTTCTGTCTCAGCCACGGGCCTCGATATGTGGCTTAAATACCACAGCGCCCTTTTTCGTGGGTGTCGTCTTTAAATTTGTGCCCCAAACCACCGAACCTCGTCAGCAAAACCATGTCTGCGAGTAAAACAAAGCGATGTGGAGGGGTTCATTTCCTTTTATCTTTACACACGCGTTTTGCATGCAGGTTTAATTGACTCAACGCTTCCTGAATGGTCGAGTGGTATACACTGTTAAACCAGGAGACATGTGTTTGCGGTTGATTCTGTTGGTTTGGCGGTTAAGTCGCTGCACTAGCGTACCCACAGAGAAACCTTGTCGTTTCAGTTTCAGTTTATATTTATCGGTTTGTTGGCATAATTCGGAACTGTCTGATGCATTGTTACGAGTCCTCTAGCATTTCAATTTTCTGCAATCTATTCCAGAGGGTTAGAGCCATTTTGCTTAACTTTTTTTAAACGCCAAAGACAAAAATCAATCTTACAAATGTTATGCGGTTGCTTTTCTTCGGCTTAGGTTTCGCTAAGAAAACCGAAAAACCGGGTATACAAAGTATTACATCAGCATTGCAAGCTCTCAATATTTTCTGGGCTTGTCGCAACAAAAACATGCACCACAGTGAAATGCCAGTTTCTTGGATCTTGGAGACGGCAAATAAAGTGCGATTAAATAAAGCACCACTTAAAATATCTTCTAATGAATAAACGTAAAAGAGCTTTCATCATGTGAGGAGGGAGAGTGGGATCAGAGGGACAATTTAGCTCAAAATTAGAGAAAATGTACACGGCTGAGATAATTGGAATTCTAACAATTTATCTCCGTGGCTCATTTGCAAACTGCATATATGGCCAACTGGCTGAGAAACACAGACCTAGAGCATGATATGAAATTCTCTATCACTTCCAACTTACCGCAAAACAGGGGGGAAAGGAGCTCCATTTAACAAACCGCCCAAGACTCATGCAATTTTAATACTACAAGAAAGCTGTTGTTTCGCAAAAATGTCGATTTAATCCTTTTTTTCCGCAAAATCGACATTTCAGGCGTCTGGGGGCAAAAAACTAAAATTCCAATCGATTAATGCGAGGTTTCCTTTAAACCAGACGCACCTTTAATCCAGCTGTGTTAAATCAAGGGACGCCCCATCCATCATCCCACAGTTTGCCGTTTAGTGGTCACAAAATTCGAATAAAGATTGCTCTGCGTGCAATCGCTCGCATCGATTTCGTCCGAAGAGAAGGTTTCCGTTATATTCGCTGACATCGTGGTAATTCGATGACGCAAAGTGCTGGGGAAATTTCATGCTTTAAATGCATTCACATGCCTAGGGTACAATGTAACACTTCCTATGCCAAAAGGGCAAGGAGCCATATATTTGAATAAAAATGTAAAAAAGGTCGTATTTTGCACAATGTCGTATTCTGTACCGCTCTAACGTTAAAAATGCTAATATTGTTTTATTTCATTATTAATGTTGTATATTTAATCTTGCAAGTAAACAGTGAAAATAAAATAAAAAAGACTGTATATTCTGTACGTGGTCTTTTAACAGCGGTAAACAATATGTGACCAGGGTATTTTCGTTTCATAACCCGTCTTAAACATACACCTACACAGAGAGAAAAGATTCAGCAGATATATATTCATTAAATTTTGGAAAGGACCTGGGATTATAATCATCAAATTTTCCATTTGGTCACAGCAGCAGTACCAGTAAATTTATTGCCTGCTATGATCCTGCATGTTGCTATGACCCTGCATGTTGCCTGCACAAGATCGTGGTTGTCACCGCGCTGTGCAACCAGTGTTTCTTCGTGCTCGTCAATGTTGGCCTTTCAACCGACCGCGTTGTCTTAATGATGCTTCCTTTTCATAATTTGAAGGTTGCCGCGGTCATGTTTTTATTCCCAGCTTCGATCCTCTTGCTCTAAAGGGAAGTGCATCGTTGGAATCAACGCAACATCCTCGACTGCGGATTTTCCTACGCGCAACACGCGGTTAGGAAGAGGTCAAATCTAACGTGACCATAAAACCCCGATTTAAACTCTGAAAATATTTTTCTCCGTTTCTACGAATCTTAACAATAAAGTACAATTGTAACGTTGGCTGTTCGACTATCTGTATCCAACGCGGTAAAGTAAACTAAGTCATCTCGTTTGTGTTTCCTTGCTTGTTTTTACCATCAATAGAGTTTATATACTTTATAGCTTTATTATTGATATTAATTTACGTTCCCATTTGTTTGTTGTGTAATAATTTTACCATTTTTTCTTAGTTTGATTTCATGTGATGGAAAACACGTCTTATCTGCAGAAGTGACATGTTTTAACCGATTTCTGTCCTTAAAAAAATTACACACACTCATTTTTCCAGCATTTATTATGCAAATGCAGGCAAGGAGTACAAAGTTACCTTTTATTCGTCAGTTACCTGCATATGCCACGTAATTTTCACTGGATAAGCACTGGATAACTATTTTGCAAAATCTACCGCCATCAAACGGTCGCTTCATTCAGGCAAGGGCGATGAGATGACTATAAGGCAATTACCGTGGGCGACACACAACGGAAAAACCATGTTCGGCTAAAACAAGGCTACTAAACAAGGCTCCTATTCACTGCACAATGTGTGCAACAAAGTACGCTAAGACGACTTCCAACTGTCAGTGTTGATTGGGTTGCAGCCACCTTGCTTGTCCTTGTATTTATATATGAGAAGGACCAGGATTAGAACCACCAACCTTACGTAACTGTTCTGGAAGTAAAAACATCTCATAGCTAAAGACCGCACCATAGCCTTGACCATTTTTCTGTTTGAGGGTCAAAAAATGAAAATTCTAGTTTTCGGGCGATTTTCGAAATATTCCAGTTTGGTTATATCAGGTTTTGGTCTTCATTGTAGGGGCGCCCGTAATAAAGTCAGTCTCAGACACTGTTTTTTCATGGGATTTGAAACCAGAACGCTTCCGAGTACAATTTAGGATTTCTATGTCTGCATGTGGGTCGAGTATTTTTGATCATTCGATCAAGTGTTCGTTTGGTCTGGGACACTGCTACCAGCAAACGTTCAACAAAACGTAACAGCGCAACATGTGGCCGTTTTCTTTTCACAAATATTCCACATACGGCGCTAAAGAAAGGTGAAAAATTATTCAGTCACACTTGCCTGTACGGTTTGAGTTCCGCACGTTTTGAAAACGACGCACATTTATGGACGCTTTACCTACACTAGCAATTTCAACAACTCTTCTTGTGTTTAAATATGGACAACTGTTCATGGTATAGAAGGCCACGTGTTACAGTTTTTGGTGAAGAATTTTTGTTCCCAGGAACAAATAGTGACCAACGTGATTTTGAAGCTGTGAAGCGTATCTGTTTGCACTTGGGCGCTAAAATATACACAGAGACAGACAACTGTTCGCTTTTTGGTAGAATAGGCACTTTGTTTGCACAGCTAGCCACGAAGAGGGAGCAAAAGTATTTGACAAACTATGAGCCACCGTAAGCCATAGAGCACGCCAGTTGTCAGCAACAAAAAGATTCTGCAAAAAGCTATGTTTAATATTTACCTGAAGAATCGCTCTATTAGAAAGTATAACATGTAACTATATATACTGGCAATTCAGTGAATTTAAATTAAATTAGATTCTGCCAGCTTTTGCTCTTGCTTAAATGTTTTACATTCTATGTTTGTGACGTTTTGTCAGGTTTATGGGCCCGCAAACGCAAATCAAACTCCCGGGAGAGCTTAACGTGAGTTGGTTGAAACGCCTCTTCGCACTTACACGACAATAACAACCCTCTTTACTTTTCTCCCAAGTGACCTCGACTCCGTTACTGAAAGTTAGTGGTGCGCAGCGAAGCGGAACCACGTGGCAGAGAGGCGAGTGAAGATTGGTACTAATGACGAACCGCAAATCCACTGATTCGTCCATAGCATAGCAGATAATAGCAGTAAGGAATGCGCCTTTATGTGAAGTTAGAAAACAAGTGTTATTTCGCAATGCAAGGACATAACAGTCTTTACTGCGTTTGTATACAAGCTGTTGTTGATTGGTCCCTTGATTAGGCGTCCGATTGCTGTATTTTGTGTTAGCCTAATATATCATGCTATTTCATTTGTGTGTATTTGTACTAGCTGGTAAACATGGTTACAGATGACGGCCGTTGTAATGTCGACTATTTAATTATATTGTACAAGTTAATGTTCGCACAGGACACCAGAAGGGGTTTTTAACCAAGTTCCGAGCTGCCACGTTTTCAAAGTGTGTTCAGGCTCAACAGGAGTCAAACAACCTTTACAGGAATGTGGCAGTCGTAAATATAGTTCCAGGCGTTTGATTTTTGTACTTTCCCTGTCGGGTGAGCGAAGGCGCGGTGGTAAAAAGTACGAAAATATGCGGTGTATTTGTGTGTGTTTTTGTGGGAGTTACTAGATTCTAACATTAAAATATTTGTAAATAAGGCATTACGTTAAGGTTTAAAATTAGTCGGGCAAGTTCATTAACTGTCGACTTTTCTGCTTCAGCATCTCGGGCTTTTGTGCATCAGTTGGTTTAAGTTTGCATCCAAGCCTTGTAGTTTCTTGTTTGTTTATTTTGTTTTCGTTCCTGCTGGTCACTGACTGAATGCGTAAACTTGTAATGTGTCTGCCGTCGAACTGCTCGCTTTATTGCAGGTTCTTCAGATTGGATACGTTTACATTTTTTCATTTCGGAACTCGGTAAATTTAAGTTTCATTCACTCATCAAGTTTTGCTGGGCTAAAAGTGAAGAAAAAAATTTGGATCAAAAATGACCAACTTTGCGAGCGCAGGGCGGTAGCGCCGATTGCTTTTAGGTTGTACACAAAAACCAGAACATCATTCACTACGAAGTTTAACAAGCCTCTCTTGCGGAAGTTATAAGCATTTGCGTTTACCTTGTCGTGTGTCTGAGCCCAAAGTCACGCCCCTAGAACGCCCATTACCGCACAGATGCGGCAACCCCATAAGTGGTAATTTTGAGATCCTCTTTTACATGACCTGACGTAGGTCAAATTTTTTCCAGTTCAAAACTCTTTACCGCTTTTGAAAGCTATTCGATACTGATATATTCTGTTTGGGACTTTCCAAATTAAACCAACGCTTCGTCTTTGTGTGGCAATCAAACAAAACCCGCTTTACGATCTTGCCACGGTCGGTCACAAAAAAACTTGGTGTCCTTTTACTTACGCCCACGTTTTTACCAGGATTTGAGTTGCCTTGGCTCCGGAACTTGTCAATTCAAGTTAATTTGGGCGACGGTCGCTTTACTGTGAAGTCGAGTAGACTTGGGTGGTTTTGGGGACGGTAGCTTAAATTCGCCTAATATGCACTGGGAGTAATTGTCCACGTTTCTCCCAGAGTAACACGAGTGCGTATGACATTATCTTGTTATTTCATTGCTTAGCAGCGCCCGCAACAAAATTGTCCGCAGGAGCAGGAAAACCACTGTCTAACGTTTATTATAGACGTCGAATGCCAAATGTTATGTTTTAAAAAGACATAATATTGGACAGTATGTAAATCGCTTTGACATATTCTTGGAAGCTGTCGCAGATATGTCTCATATGTCTTGTACGACATCCTGAGCCCAATTGTTTGCATGTCGATGTGTTTTGTCGTCGGTAAGCATTTCCTGATCGCCGTGGTCGCGTTTTGTTGCCATTGGGGCGTTTAACGTTTCAGTTCAACTCATCA
>QXVZ01020442.1:0-12790 GCA_008931825.1 Phallusia fumigata | reverse complement strand
CCACTAGACCCTGAAATGGTGAAATATTCCATGCACATTGTCTACGCACTTTTGATGTGAAATGTTTGGTGGATTTGGATGAAACTTTCACAGCTGGAAGATATGGGCAAGGTGGTTTGTCATTAGTTTCGGCAGACCCGATGATTACCCCACTAGCCCCCTAAAATGGGTCAAATTATTAAACGATGTCCAAATTTGTTGAAATTCACACAGTTTATAGAACATGCCATTGTGGTGTATCGATTTTATTTTTTTAACCCATAACCCCAGCAGTTACCCCGCTAGCCCCCTAAAATGGGTTAAATTATTAAACAATGTTCGAATTGGATAAAATTTTCACAGTTTGTAGAACATGCTATTATTGTGCATCGAATTAATAGTTTGACGCAATAGCCCCAGTGGTTACCCCGCTAGCCCCCCAAAATGGGTCAAATTATTAAACAATTTTTGAATTTGTTAAAATTTACACAGTTTGTAGAACATGCCATTGTGATGCATCGATTTCTTTGTTTGACCCCACAACCCCATCAGTTATCCTGCTAGCCCCCCAAAATGGGTGAAACTTTTGAACAATGTCTGAATTGAATGAAATTTACACAGTTTGTATAACATGCCATTGTGGTGCATCGAATTTATAATTTGACACCATAGCCCCAGTGGTTACCCCGCTAGCCCCCTAAAATGGGTTAAATGATTAAACAATGTTCGAATTTGTTAAAATTTACACAGTTTGTAGAACATGTAATTGTGGTGCATCGATTTCTTTGTTTGCCCCACAACCCCATCAGTTATCCTGCTAGCCCCCCAAAATGGGTGAAACTTTTGAACAATGTCTGAATTGAATGAAATTTACACAGTTTGTATAACATGCCATTGTGGTGCATCGAATTTATAATTTGACACCATAGCCCCAGTGGTTACCCCGCTAGCCCCTAAAATGGATCAAATTATTAAACAATGTCCGAATCGGAGGAAACTTACACAATTTGTAGAACATGCCATTGTAGTGCACTGATTGCTTTGTTTATGTACCTATAGCCTGGACATATCCAGAAAAATGCACAATGTACAACTTTGCATGTGTGGGGACCCATGCATTTCTGCCAGCAGAAACAAACATGTCATAAATAGCGCTGGTAACTATAAGACCCAATGTAATATAATGTGGGAAATATATCCTCTTTTAATATCAGGTAATAGTGTATGTAGAATGTCTATATATGGTAAGCCACCCTTCTAGTTCATGCTACAAAATGTTTTAACGTAGCAGATTTTTTTTGATAACTTAATTTTTAGTGCAACAGACCTAATAATTGTTTTAGTGCAATTGTGTCACTACAGTTTCTTTCATCAAGTGAAATTAACTCAACTCAAATTAACGATACAAAACAAAACTATTTTATTTTAACAGTATGTCATCATTATTCTTATACATTTCATTTGATATGATTTGGTTGGATTTTGTTTATTTTAAAGAACCCCAAAAATATTGGTATATTAGTAATATTTTTGTAGTATAGCACGTCAGATGTGAAATGTTGTTATTGAATGGAACCTTCACATGTGGTTTCCTTATTTCTGTAATTTTTCATTGATTACATGAGCGAGATTTAGTTTTTGCTATCAATTGAATAGTAAATTGCAGTAAAATAAAAAATAAATTACAAAACATACAAAATCTAAATTCGCATTTAAATGGCTACAGCGTTTTGTTCATTGATGCAGTTGTTTGCAATATAACTGAAGTTGTCTGAGTTTTGGGGAATTGTTTTTGCTCAAGTGATTTGTTGTTTTTATCATCTTAATACATGTTGTACACACACAGTGTCCAAATGAAAACAAAACAAATAATTCTGCTTCATGTTTTAAACTGAACTTGTGTTTGCCTAAATAGAAAGTAGTATTGTGGGACTTATTGGGTAAGGAAAGTTATTGGGTAAGGAAAGCAGTATACTGTGGAAATGTCAATTAAAATTTCTTGCAAATTCTTGGAACGAATTATGTGTTGATTATAAACATTTTTGATATTGTTTGAGCTGCAGCATGTTTTACTTTCTGCAAAGTATTTTTTTCACTTTCATTTGATTTTATTTCATGTTTCATTCTTGTGTGCTAATATTTTGAGGTCTTTATGCCATTAGGCTTTTGCGTAGTCAACCTTTTTTAAATCTTACTGTAAGCCATTATAGCAAACAAAAACAGAAGCAAATATAGCACACATTTTTAATACAGCACCTTGATTACTAGTGCGAATTCATTAACAATGCAGTAAAAACATCTGCAGAAATATTATTCAAGACATTTACTACAAACACAAATATACAGAAGGATTTACATTGCTTCTGCTTTTTGTCCATTGATGTAGTTGTTTGTAATATAGTTCACACTGCCCTTTGTGCCGATTGGTGAACTAACCATATTGCCAATATGTGCTGTGTTGAAGGCCCCTGCAAAATTGCCGAAAGATTTTGTTCTGCAAAATTACCGACAGGTTAGTGTATACCTTACTTAAAAATTGTCTAGGTTAAAAACCTAATCAACAACAATATGTGTGTTAGGACCCATGTGTTTGTCTGCAGAAACAATCATAAAATTTTAATGGAACCCCGGGTCCAGCTTAAAACTTTATTGTGAATATGTCATTTTTCTTTCATGGGTTATTTTGTACATGTGCAATTTGGTTAGGCCGTACTTCTAGTTTTAAATGAGTGGTTTCATAACCTACCTCGTGGTTGTGGTTGTCTCAAGTAAAAAGTGCCTTTGTGTAAAACCTGTCTTGCATTTCCTTCTCTGGATCTTTGCTTGTATATTTCAAATGAAAACTTTTCTGTCCTCATGTTTTTTCCATCAACAGTTCCAGCTTTTTTGTCACACAAGAAGCTGGCTGGAGCCACACGTCGGTTCCAAATGTCTTTTATATTTTGGTGACTATGTGGTCCTATTTTGTAGTAAAGACTTTTTAGTTGTAGTACAACATTCCTTTCATCATGTCTGCAACAAAATGTTTTGGGGATTAAAACTTAAAAAAGAAGTTCAGTCACATGAAAGCAGTTTTAAAAATGAAACAAGAGGGGTGGAGTTAGCTGCATTGGTAATGCACATACACGAAAGCAACGTAAATGATAATTTTTACATGTACCATGTTAATTTTATTTTTTCAGTGAATACATGTTTAATACTTGCAATACATTGGGTCCCTAATTTCCTTTGCAGTGTGTCACAGAATTGTTTCTATATCCAGTTGGTTGGAGTGTTAATAAGATGTGTTAGGTTTTAGATTCAGAGCTAAACATCCCCCCAAGCTTTTTTCAAATAAATAAACCTCCTTGTCGTAAAATAAGTTATTCTTGGCTTTATGGCCAAAAGAAACTAACTAAAAATAAACAACCATGTATTTAAAAGCCGAAATGTTGGACACGAGGAAAAATAAAGAACTAAATATATATATCTGTTTTTAAATTGGGTAATATTGTATTTGGAATGGTAATATGGTAAACTTTTCTAGTTTAGATCTGCAAGAATAAAATTCATTGTTATTTAATTAAAATACTGTGACACCTGCTTGGGTTGTGTGGAATTAATTTTAAATTGAAAGTAATTACTTACTACAAGCATAAATAGGGATTGCATCCATTTAACACACGTTGTTTAATAACCTTCCAACACTTTTGTGTTATGAATATTGGGTACAGTGCCCAAAGGGGCATAAAATGCGGTGCATTACAGTACCAAGATGGCAGAGTGGTTATTGTGCCTTGTGAATGCAAGGTTGTGGGTTCTAATCCTGTCTCAGTTACTTGTGTTTTCCTGAGCAAGAAACTTAAGCGGCGTTGCACCAACCCAGTAGACCTGATGGGTTGACTCATATTGAAGTCCCATACTTAATCCGAAAAATCCAATAAAAAATGATACAACAACGGTGAACTCATTGTGAGCATAGCACATTTTGATACTGTTTGCCCCCACCCCCATGACAAAAATAAAACAAACCAACAAACAAATATTGCAATAGACTTGGTATTTTAACATTATATTGCCTAGCTACAGCCAAGCACAATTTGCTTGACAAACACAACATTCAAAACTGGAGAGTTTTTAGGTACTCTAAGTTTCTTGCCTTATTTTAAAGCTGTCTTCGTGTATTTTCTTTTCATCCTCTTCTCGGTCGTGGCTGATATACTCACTATCAACAATCTTGCATTTTAGCTCATTAGTGTCTAAAATCTTGTAGCATTTTATCAACTTCACTTTCAGGAGTCCAATCTTTACTCGGATGTTATTCACAAAGGCTCTGAAACTGAGATTTTTTGTGTTACAATTGGACTTAAGTATTTTGCAAAATGTCAGTTCATAATTTTTCTTACATATTTGTCATCCATTTTTTGTACATATTTTTTTTCCTCTTTCTTGCTTTGTAAGCAAAAAAAGGGTGGTAAAAACAAAAATACAAACCATTTAGCGAAAAATTGTCTGGTTGCTAAAAATGTGCTAAAACTGTTATTTTTTAAACCTAATTCTGCTGTATTGTTGCACTTTGTTGCCAAACCTATATTCAGTTATTTACATTTAAATAAAATGCATTGACGTCATTTAAATACAGCCTTAAACAAAATACCCAGTAAAATAATGAGACACCTGATTGCAAATCCTGGTTTTTTTAGAATATTCCATACTCCCTTTTTCCATTCCAAATAAACACTTACAATGAAAAATGGGTTGTTTGAAAAGTCAATTTGTTGCTGCTGTCCAATTTTACATGTGTCAATTCATCCCATGATATTCCATCCTCACTGCTTTCAATCTGTTGTTGCAAGTTTAGGAAAAATATTGAGGTTGATTTTCATAACATTTACAGGGGTAATTGTAAAAGATCCATGTGAAATCCAAGCTGTTTATTGATGGTCCTGGAGCAAGTGGTGCTGGCATATTTTTTTTTTTTGGGGGGGGGGGGGTTATTGCCTTTTAGTTTTATTACAAAAATTTAGCAGTGGATCGCACCAGAAAATTGCATAAAACAAGGCACACAAACAGTAAAGATCACTTGATAACTAAACTGCTCACCGGTAGAAGAGAAAAAGGGTTTATGTTACAGGGCTACAAGTCAAGGCAGTAATTATGCACAATGTTGCAAGCACAGTTAAAACTAGACAATAAAGTGTAAAATATGTCACTTATTCGGCATTTTACATAGTATTCTAGAACATAGTCTGTGTTTAATCTTGTGTGTTTGAAATCTGTCTGGGAAAAAATGTAATGTTATTGCCATTCTTATTAAAATTAAAAAACACTTCAATACACACGCAAACGAGTAAAAGTAGGCCACATACCCAAACTTTCACATCTTGTCGAGCGAAGGTTTTGACAAAACTTGTTGGCAAAATGATCTTTATGGGTTGGTTAAAAGTCTGTCCATGTGGTTCACATCTCAGAACTGGTGTAATGCGAGTCTGGGATTTAATTTTTGTCATTTATATGGCTAAAGAGTTGTTTGAAGAAGTGAATGTTCTTTTCTCTGAAATGCTAATGCTTGGCATTGGTAATGAACTCATATGTTTAAAAGGAAAAATACTGTCAGTAACCAGTAACCAGTGGCTATGGGGTTAAACGAAACAGATTACACAACTTCATGATCATATCTACCAGCTGTAAAAGTTTCATTAAAATCCACCAAACATTTCATGGCTAAACGGCATGGACAACATGCATTGCACAAAAACAAACCAACAAGCGAACAGTGTGAAAACAATATGTGCCGCTTCAGGAAGGGGATCCATAACTATCAAAATATTAAACTTCTAGGTCAATTATTGTTGTTAAATAATGCTCTTTTTAAAAAATTCACGTTTTTAGGGCCTGTAGTTAACCGATGTAACAAATGGGATAAAAAGTGACAGTGCACCACATCAGATACCTAAATCATGCGTGTAAATTCGGAAAGATTTTGTAGTGACCGCGATATGCGATGTGTTTAAAGACATTTTTTTACCAAACGGTTGGAATAAACCGGCGTTAGACAGAAAAAAGTCAATCAACAAACACTTTGTGATACTTGTTACCGAGATAGTACAACAGACTGACCGATTGTTCATTTTCCTCGAACAAAGCTGTAATAGATATCTCCACCTCCTCATCAAGTGCTTGAAAGGGGACTTGTAAATTACAACCAGACTCATGAAGTTCGCATGCATCTTGATTTACAGTTACAGTATTGCTTTCCTGGAATATATTGTAAACATATTACAATTAAACGCGGATGGCACTGCTGAATGACAAACTTCGTGCGTGAATAGTCGAATTTAGTCAAAAACGAACGTATGAACTAAGGCGGACATTAATCTTTAAGCGTCGGTTATGTCCATTTGCCCATCTGTTAGAATATCGGTTTTGGTATCAAAGCTATAATTTGCAGTTTTCCACCCAGGTCACCGCAGTTGATTGTCGAATTTGGCGAGTCACCTAATGTTAAGTTTTCCTGATAGTATGTATATGAACGCAAAATGTTCAAGCGACAATTTCTGCATAGGGCCGATAAATGTTTACAATAATTGTTTTGTTTCATTTGCAATTTTTATTACCTTGATGTGTAGTGATATTTGCATTCACTGCAGAGGCAGTGTGGTCCAAATGCCTGCTTGCGGCCCGCAGAACACCTTTAATTTTTTTTAATTCCTAATTGTTTCCAATATCCTCATTTTGTTTTGTTTTTTAATTTAGATTTAATTTCTTATAGGAGGTATGGTGGATGACTTAGCTGTTCCCACTTTTTTTTCGATAGCCCGCAAGTTTAGGCTGAAACAGTATTGCGGTCCAGATTTTGTTTTTGCTCACTTTTATAAAAACATGTGTGAAGTTAACAAACCTGCGGGTATTATAACCTGCCGAAATATTTACAAAAAAATTGTTTTTTAGACAGTTGTGCTGTACCTTGTTTTTGAATAGCTTTAGGCAGCTAAGATTGTCTCTCAATTCCACCAACTGAGCTTTGCTTATCTCTATCTCCCTCATGTGGCGTCTAGCATTGTATAAGTCCACCGCCATTTTCTTTGCTTCAAGCGCTTTTGTAAATGTTTCAATTGCTTCATCGTATCTTCCCGTATTGTAGTAGTTGTAGCCGAGATTGTTTAATGTGTAACCGTACACAAGCTGTTTTGATGCATCCCTTCCGTACGTACTTTCTAAAAGGTTTAATATTTCCTTTAATGTCTCTTCACGGCCTTTTAATTCGCCCATAAGGAACTGGTTGTATTCGATGTGATGTAGACACCACGTAATATTGTGTAACTTCACTTCATCGCCGACTGTTTGAACTCGTTTGATGTTTTCCATCATTTCCCGCATGATTGGAATAACGTGGGTGCTCATTAGCGTCATCTGGTGTGGCTGTTTTTTTATCATTGCCTCGGAAGTTTTCTGAATATTCCATGAGCACCTTTGTAACCACTCAATGTGCTGCTGGGGCTTGGCCACAGCTTCTAACAAACAGGAACAAATTTGAAGGTACACTATCGCGTCGAAGTAGCGACCACTCTTTAAAAGCTTGTAGGCAAACTTTTCTAAATCTTTGGTACTAATGTCCATCTTGTATTGAAACAACATAGCCAGTGATTTTCTCGCTATAGTGGCTTCTACAAATTTCCCATCTTTTATCAGTTGTGTGTATTTGTTAATAATATCTTTGGTTTTCTGTGGGTCCCTTAAACTTTCTGATGTTAGTCCCTCTTGTGGCGTTTGCAAAGGTAATGGCGTTTGTAGTTTACCCGTCTGTTCGTCAACTTTTGTAGTGGAACGAAGAAAATTAACCAACCTGTCCTGGGATTCTGCCTTTTTTAGCTTGGGCTTTTCAGCTTTCTCCAGCACTTCATATTCTTCTTCAACCATTTCAACTTTTTCTTCCGGGCGCTGTGATGCTGTTTGATTAGCTTTGTTTGGTGCAGAGTCCGTTAAATCATGTTGTGCAACTTTTTGATTCCTCAAATCAGGACTTACTGCGAAACTCTCTTGGGGCAAAACATTGCCCACATTTTTCCTTTCTTGTGCCTCTGTTTCTGTTTGACCGTCGGTTTCAGTTCTGGTGTTAACTGTTTTATTAAGAGCCTGTTTGGTATAAATATCTTGCATCGTATTCCCTGGTGTAAAATTCGCAGTCAAGTCGTCTTCATTTTGTAAGTTACCCGTTTTGAATTGAACCTTGCCTTTCTGATCTTTTAAATTTGCTGGACTACCTTCTCCAGCATTTTTAAGACTTTTCTGATTTTTAGATTGTTTGTGGTGCTGGATGGGCTTGCCATTGGACTCGTCGGAAGCGGTTTGTATTGTGCTTTGTAAACGGAAATGTTTTTTTGCTGATAAAGCAGGTCTTGTACCAACACTTGGCCGTATACTTTTGTCGTAGTGTTTTTGTGGCGTTTTTTCCAAAAATTGCTTGCTTTGTTGTTGTTGTTGTTGTTGTTGTTGTTGTTGTTGTTGTTGTATTTTCTCGTCATATGTTTTTCTTTCCTCGGTTTTACAACTTCGTGTGTTATCCTGGTTTGTTTGGGTGAGATTGTGCTCTGGGATATCGTCTGACGCTTTAGCCGTGGACGATTCAGATAATTCGATGTCATTTCCTGACTGGTGTGTATATTTCATTCTTGTAGTCGATCTACTTTCGGCCCGTTGTTCCCCAGAACGGCCCTTGGATGCTTTCGCAACCGACGTCGTGTGGTCGCTGGTACTAATTTTTTTCGGCATAAAAGACACAGAAGGTGACAGTTTAGTAACTTGTTTGGTTATCGTTTTCTCAATAGTCACTGGGACAAGCATTGTTCGTTTTGCGCCAGTATCTTTATAGTTTTTAGCAGCTTCAGTAACAATGCGTTTTTGTTCCCTGTGGACAGTCCGCCTGTCTCTACGAAGGTTAGGGTAAGGAGGGGGTGGACCCAAGTTCCAAACCGCCCTATATATTTTACTTGTTTCGTCCCCTGTTTTTTGTTGCTTCAAAACCACTTCATTGCGCTTCTGTTGGTGATTTGCAGTATCGCGTTGCATCTGGGTTCGGTCCAAGCTAGTCTTGTTTCTTTGCCCAATCGCCGACCTCGCGTCAATCCTGTTTTTGTTCAGCTGTCGAGCTTTACCGCTACCAAAGCTTGGACGCTGTAACCCTAACCTACCAGCTCTTGACTTGGGAAGTTTGATTGTAACTTCATCCGGTTGTCGGTGCTCACCGCTTTCTGATGACGATGCACTATTTTCCATTGACGAGACTTCCGTTTTTATACTGCTAAACGACAATGATGAGACTTCCGAGTCAGTAGAATCTGAGTCATCCACACAACTGTCATCATCCGTAAACCTCACTTGACTTCCCGATAATTTTCTCGTATCATTTCGCCTGTGACTTTTTTTCGTTACTTCGGTTTGCAGCGTAGGTTTGTGCCTCTGGTTTAATGAGGACCTATCTCGTGTGCCCGGTATGGGCAATGCAAACGATCCTGTAGTTCCTGTTTTTTTAAGGTGTTTTTCTTCTCTCGCTTTATATCTACGTCCTTGCCTTTGAATCCTGTTGGATGTTCGAAACGCATCAAAGCGTTTTTTCGGGACCATCCACGTTCGGATGTTTATCTTCGGTTCATCTTCTTCTGATGTATCGTCGTCGTAGAAATCATCATCATTTTCGTTCAGATCGTCTAATTTTTTTGTAATTGAGGTTGTGGTGTTGTTTGTTTTATTTCAAACCTTATTTAAAAACTACTACAGCTACGCTGATTTACATTTGAATGTTCATGGTTTAACACGCTTTTAACCCGCCTATGCCAAACACTCGGTAATGTAAACCCAATTTCGAGCTTACCTTTTAATTGAAATAGCTCCCCCAATGTCAGCGGATACTTGTCGAATAGGATTTCTGAAATTTTGTGGACACTATGTGTTTATTTCAAACAGCGGCAAGATTTACCTTATGCTTTGCCTATACGTGACAAAAAAATTTTTTCACAAAAATATTACCATATCTAGCCGGGGCTAAAACTCACCGTCTACTTTGGCCTCCAATGTATCTGGTGCAGGTTTTAATTCTGCAGTCTCTGAAACGCAAGTCTGCCTCTCAAATTAAAGTTTAGTTACACATTTAAAACATACCAATTACACTTACTTGGTTTTCTTTTTGTCGCCTGCGTCCGAAATAGTCTGCAAAAAATTTTGTAAACTTTCCGTTATTTTTTGTAACCGTAACACGTACAAATAGTCTCTTACCTAAATCTGTACCATTTTACTTTGTTGTTTTGTGGCTGTTTCTTTTCCATTTTGACGATTCAAAAAAATGTAGTGTGCGTTAGGTTACGCTCAGTCCAACAGTTTTGACCACATTGCTCGTTTTTGCAGTGACTGATCCGCAACCTGCCCTTCGATTCAGACTTACATCTTGATCAGTGTTTTTTTTTTCGACGATACAGCTTTCATCTTTTGTTGCTTTTGTTTACTAAACATAGCTGTTTATAGGCGGTGTCGCGCGATTAAGAGTTTTGTCTATGTCTTTGTGACATTGTATTGTGCTACGAAAAGGACGTTTCTTTTTTTACCAGTATACAAGTGGTTTGAACAAGAAAGAAAAGTGTTACGTTACAGCGTTTTAGGTAGGAATGTTTTGTGAAAATTTGATCAAAAATTGTTACGATTACAAACTGCTTACTCTTACTATTCTGCGATCAACATTTTAATTAAAATCCGTTGACAAAGTTTATTTAGGCGGTTTAGGGCATTTGGTAACATTCAATAATTCTGGCATGAAAACTCAGCAACAAGATCGCGGCTATAGGTTTGCTTACGATTATTGCTTTTATCAACGCCAAGACACGACTTTAGGGGCTGATTAAGGAAACTGTGACTACAGCCCTGCGAAACCACAATTTAAATCTAAAGGAAGCCTGTTGAGCTAATCATTTTAACATTCTCTTGCGGATCTAAAACTGCAGGGCCGCACGGTCCGCCTCTTGCAAATCTAAAACTGTAGGGCCGCACGGTCCGCCTCTTTTAAGTACAAAACTTCAGTTTGAATCGCCGTGGTTCCGCGTATGCTCTCTGTCACACGGGCAGTCATATATACACTCCGTAATGGTTTCCGGGACATTTCGCTTTCCGAAAGTGAGCTAAGATTGTGTAAACTGTAAACCTTAAATACGTTTGCTATGTTGCGATGAAGGGAACAGTGAATCATAGCAAGCAAATACACTCGTTTTTTACTGTTAGTCCTGTTATTTCACTTCCATACGATCAGTACTATATAGTTGTATGTATTACGGCATACATATCAACAAAATGTTAAAAACATTTTTTTGGCCAGCAAAAAAACACAAAAAGCCACATGTTTATTGCAATGCACATCTTAAACCTATAAAAGATTTATAAAATCGTCCAAACTTAAATTTGTGTTTAAAGCCATGTAATGATCTTGACAAAACAAAACTTTCCAGAAATTCTATAGTTATTCCGCTTAGTTGTTGTTCTGATAAATGTTATAAGTTACATTTCCCTGTGTATTAATTGGGGCATTCATGGCTCCTTCAATGTGTGTTGATTGGTTTCCCCTCTGGTTTCTTTCTGCAACACAAATTGTCACATACAGTAATAAATTAACCGCCAATTGACAAAAATACTTGCAAAATAGCTCAATTCCATCATACAACAAACACTAAAAATCTTTACCACTGTAAAGGGACATCACCAGCTGGCAACACATCTTCATGACTCCTACGGCCAGGTGTTTAAGTTTCTTTCAACTTGAACAAGTAGTTTACTGTTTTTTGATATTTCAGTTGCTTTTGTTTTTTGAGCATGAAACTCAAGCGGCATTGCTCCAACACAGTGGATTGTTTGACCCAAATTAAAGTCACCAATTAAAAAAAAATGTTAAAATCAAATAAAATATCGAATGGCAGGTAGCTCTATGATGGACTCATAGTGAGTATAACTTCATGAAAGGAGATCCATAATAATTAAGTTTTTGTGTTGCAATCTATTTGCATTGCAAAATAACAAATGTATTGAGGTCATCACTGTCTAATTTTAATCAGATTTATAAATTTAAGGGGCTATGGGTGAATAAACTCATGTAAAACTAGAGAGGTGGTGTTCTCCATATTTTCATTCCACATCCACTACCACCTCAAAATGATGTTCTCCACATACACCATTTTCTTTATTACATTGGATATATTTTCAATACCCACATTACAATGGGTTCCTAATTCCCTTGGCATTTTATAACATGATCCCCCCCCCCAGCATAAACATATGGGTCCCCACACACACAAAATTTCTGAATAGTAGTGATGTTTCTGGAACGTGATCGGTATAAAAATCAGTTTTACAAATATAAAAGTAAAGATTTCCATTTATAATTTAACTAAATCATTTCCTACATCATGTNTTATAATTTAACTAAATCATTTCCTACATCATGTGGGGGGGGGGGGCAATGTCAAAAGCATGAACTAAACCCCACACTAACCAATAGTTTGACCTGCAGTGACTTTTGGTCAGGCCGTAGTAAACTACAAACTCTAAATGACCCTTTCCAACGTGGTTTCGGCAATGCGCTACAAATCCAACAACAACATTGCGCTTTTTGACCTACCCAATATAAGCTTATATGCTACTGTACAAGAGAGTGCAACTGTAAATTAAAAATTGGTGGGAAAACAAAAAGTAAAGATTTCAACATATGTCTAAAAAATCATTTTTTACATGATGCCAATTACAATCTCATTGTAACCAGCACAATTTAAACCCCACAGCCCCACAACCAATAGTTTGA
>QXVZ01020439.1:0-11783 GCA_008931825.1 Phallusia fumigata | reverse complement strand
TGGTTTAGTTTTCAACCCTGCATCGGGAGGATGCGATTGGGATTACAATTCACCGGAATGTACTCCTGGGACAACGCTGCCCCCTTCGACAACAACCACATCTGAAGACACAACCACCTCGACTAAAGGTAAACATCTCCGGTGACGTTTAATTCTTGTGATTTTGGACTTTGAACTCGTCAGGTGACATTGTGAAACCACCTAGTGACTTACCTACAAGCCCAAGCACGCCAGACACGACTGTATCGACTGTAACTTTGACAACTACTGGAGGCGCTGGCACACCGGGCACAACAACTGAAGGAGTTGTTACCACTACTGTGGATCCAAGTAACCAATGCGTTTTGAAATATATATTGATCTGTATCCATGGTCCCAAACTCTGTGTCGATACAATTTTTTTCGCATAATCAACCTGCCAAGTTTCGACAAACTTTGTGAAAACAAGCAACCCCTCACGTTAATTAATTTTGGCATCAATAAATACAAGTTTTATAGTAACCGTCTTGCTTAAATTCTTATCGCTGGTGCGTCGAAGTCCTACCAACTTTTCCAACGCGTCACATCGAAAAAGATTGAGAAACACTCATCTGTATGACTTTTTTGTGGCCTTTTTGCAGACTCTGGGTGCATTGATGCAGATGGAAACCCNGAAGAGCGCGTTCGCGAAGGAGGGAGATTGCGAAAGTTACTACGAGTGCTCAAACGGTAATTGTACAAGTTTGTACGGTTTCTCTAGATTTTTGACTTAATCTGTGTCGATAGGGGTTTTAATCACTCGTCAGTGTCCAGAAGGCTTGGCTTTTGATCCAACACTCAACGTTTGCAACTTTGCAATCCAAGTTCCTGGCTGCGAAGCATTAGACGGTGTTGGTAAGTATGCGAATACCTAAACCCACGTACTCGTATGGACGTTAAGTTGCATTTTTAATTCCAGATCCAAGTCTTTCCGGCTACTGCACAAATGACGACGGTTCGGCGATTAACCCTCCTCCACCAGCAACTCGAAAACCTGGGACTTGTGATAGTTATTACTTCTGTCAGAACGGTAAACAAGGAAATTTACTATTCATGCCCGTCATACTTTTGTGTTGTTTTGTCCAAGGGCGTTTTAACAATAATTTTGATCTGTTTATAGCTTTTATACAAAGCGGAGCTAATTTTTACATTTTATTTTTAAAAAATCGCGTAATGTTGTTACATATTTTATCTCAGGGTTATAGGCAACACCTTACTGGGTCGTGCTCACGTTAGGTTCGTTATCGCTATTTTACTTATGTTGACATAATTTTATTTTTCACATTTCGGATTTTTTAATTTTGACGGCAAGTTTTATTTATTACTAACCCGTTGGTTTTTTGGGCGATTGCGCCCGACTTTATAAAACAGCGCATTGCCCTTTTCGAGGCATTGGTTAAAAGCATCGGCCGGAAAAACATCTCGGAGATAAAAACAAGGTAAAACTTATGTGCTGATTGTACTGTTTTTCTCTACAGGTATTTTAACAGAGCAAACGTGCTCAACTGGTTTAGTTTTCAACCCTGCATCGGGAGGATGCGATTGGGATTACAATTCACCGGAATGTACTCCTGGGACAACGCTGCCCCCTTCGACAACAACCACATCTGAAGACACAACCACCTCGACTAAAGGTAAACATCTCCGGTGACGTTTAATTCTTGTGATTTTGGACTTTGAACTCGTCAGGTGACATTGTGAAACCACCTAGTGACTTACCTACAAGCCCAAGCACGCCAGACACGACTGTATCGACTGTAACTTTGACAACTACTGGAGGCGCTGGCACACCGGGCACAACAACTGAAGGAGTTGTTACCACTACTGTGGATCCAAGTAACCAATGCGTTTTGAAATATATATTGATCTGTATCCATGGTCCCAAACTCTGTGTCGATACAATTTTTTTCGCATAATCAACCTGCCAAGTTTCGACAAACTTTGTGAAAACAAGCAACCCCTCACGTTAATTAATTTTTGCATCAATAAATACAAGTTTTATAGTAACCGTCTTGCTTAAATTCTTATCGCTGGTGCGTCGAAGTCCTACCAACTTTTCCAACGCGTCACATCGAAAAAGATTGAGAAACACTCATCTGTATGACTTTTTTGTGGCCTTTTTGCAGACTCTGGGTGCATTGATGCAGATGGAAACCCCATTTCAAACGATCCTTTCGCCACAGAAGGGGAATGTACTACCTACCATCAATGTTCAAATGGTAAAGGTTTCGTTAAGTCTAAAATGCATCTAAATACCGATACCGCTAAACAAGCGTTTTTCTTTAGGTGTGTTGATCACGACACAATGTGCGGACGGTTTGGTTTTTGACCCGTCACAGAATGTGTGCAACTTTCCGATACAGGTTCCTGGTTGTGAGTACGTGGGAGGAGTTGGTAAGTAAACAAAACAAGTTAGATGTGCTCTTGATTCCCGATGCATTAGCCTGCATATTTACACGATAGATCCAAATCTCTCCGGCTACTGCGTCGACGACAACTATACAGCGATAGATCCGCCTCCACCACCAACACGTAAACCTGGGACATGCGACACTTACTATTACTGCGAGGACGGTAAGTCAGTACCAAGTAGTCGATTCCGACATGTATGCAATATGTTGTTTATCTTTGCAGGTATTATGGGAGAACAAACTTGTGCGGAGGATTTGGTTTTTAACCCAAATAAGCTGAAATGTGACTACGAAAATGATTCGCCCGAGTGTACACCGGGAACTACTTTACCCCCATCAACCACAACCACTGATGCTGGAGGTCCCCCAATGACAACCACTGAGGGTGCAGGACCCCCAACCACAACCACTGATGCTGGAGGTCCCCCAACCACAACCACTAAGGGTGCAGGACCCCAAACCACAACCACTGATGCTGGAGGTCCCCCAACCACAACCACTAAGGGTGCAGGACCCCAAACCACAACCACTGATGCTGGAGGTCCCCCAACCACAACCACTAAGGGTGCAGGACCCCCAACCACAACCACTGATGTTGGAGGTCCCCCAACCACAACCACTATAGGTGCAGGACCCCCAACCACAACCACTGATGCTGGAGGTCCCCCAACCACAACCACTGATGCTGGAGGTCCCCCAACCACAACCACTAAGGGTGCAGGACCCCAAACCACAACCACTGATGCTGGAGGTCCCCCAACCACAACCACTAAGGGTGAAGGACCCCCAACCACAACCACTGATGCTGGAGGACCCATAACCACAACCACTAAGGGTGCAGGACCTTCAACCACAACCACTGATGTTGGAGGTCCCCCAACAACAACCACTGATGCTAAAGGACCAACAACCACTGAGGGTGAAGGGCCCCCAACCACTACAACGCATGAAACAACAACAACAACAACAACAACAACAACAACAACAACCGTTGCACAAAGTAGGATTCATACTGTTAACTGTAACTGTCGGTTGTATCTAAATTGACGAATTGATACAGATTTTAACACCATTGTGTTGCGTTTGCAGAACTTACTTACATTGGTTTTGTTGTCGACGACACTGGGTCGATGGGCAATGAAATTGTGGCCGTCAAGGAATGGATAACAACTTGCGTTAAAGGTGACTATGAGGATTGCGAAACCCCTCCCACCGGCGGCTGGCTGATGACGTCATTTAACGATCCAGGTAACGTAAAGCAAGTTGGGCAATAACACGAAAAAAATGGTGTTTACAGTTTCAGAAAATGGACCGGTTATTGGGCCAACGACTGATGTCAATGTTATAATTGATGCCATTGGGGATTTGTACGCTCATGGAGGCGGAGATTGTCCGGAATACGCCTTCACTGGGCTCCAGGTAACATGAGACACCAGTCCCACTTGGGTTTCGTATATGGTTTTAAAGTCATTGTTTGCCGTTGCAGAACGCGATTACAGCAATACCCGATGATGCTGGGGCATGTAAAATGTTTTTTTACAGCGACGCGACAGGCAAAGACTTTTACCTAGAGCCGGCAACGAAAGAAATGTTTGTCAAGAAAGGTTTGTGGAAACGTTACCACGGCGTTAATTTAAACCATGTAGTAATCTGCATGTTTTTTCTCTTACCAGATCTCGGTTGAGACCAAAATAAATGGGTGTATAAAGCGCTTTGTTTTCTAGGTTGCAGTTTCGTACCACTGCTGACGGGATGTTGTGGCACCTGTGCAGATCCATGCGAATCCACCGATCCCGAATATTGCATAAACAAAGTGGTCGACGACACTTCGAAAAGCTCTAGAAAAAAGCGGAGTGTAAAAGCGGGTAAAGAAACATAATTTGTTGTTTCTAGCTTCATTGGCACAACTTTTTTAATACTGTCTGTATCAATTTGTATTTGTCAGGCATATTTAAAGAGGTGTCGGTTGCATACCTATCACATTAGTTATTCGAAAGACATATTTTTTTGCCCGAACTTGCACATGAGTCAATTATATTTGCTGTATAATTTTATGTTCGCTTAGCGCTTCTATAGCGGCGTCGGCTTTATGCAACGTAAAGTTGTTTGGAAACGCTTAGTTTTTGTTTACAAAACTTATTTCGCCACTGTTTTTGCCTTGTGTATCTACAGACGCACCGGAAACATTTTACTACACCCTTGCAAGTACAACGGGTGGAACAATATTCCTCACCGACAAACCCTCGTCGCCAGACGATTTGCTTGACTTCCTTGAGGAGGAAGTTACCTTGGGTAATTGATTCGTTGTTGCATGCAGTTATTCATAAAGACTCAATTGCGTTATGGGGACTATGCAGGTTTTTGTCCGACAACAATGATCGCCGGACCGCCACCTGATGGTTACACCAATGCACATGATGTAAGTAGGCAATAGTACCGTACAGCCAAGGATTGTGTTTCACGCGGTTGGGTAATGCTTTTTTCGAAGTCCTTTACGTATGGTTATCTAAGGCGTTAGTTTAGAAACCAGCTTCACCACAGTAGAACTAACCTGTTTGATATCCATGTAACAGTAAGTATTTGGTTTTAGCGATGGATATCGGACAAAAAGTAAAGTCGTCGCGCCATAGGCTGATCTAAACCCCAGAAGCTGGTGGACTAAAAACAAATAAATGTAACAAGCTCAAAATATTTTAATGTGTTAAATTTGACACAGTGTAATCTTACAAAATCTTGCTGGGACGGAAGCATGAGCAAGTGTTATTGCATGAGTGAAACTGAACCGTGCCCGAAGGATCCGATTGCACCCGATTGTCCAGTGGATGCGGATAACTTGTACTTACCCGACCCCACAAATTGCACTATGTTCTATCAGTGCGCCAGTGGTGAAATCTGGCGTATGCCGTGTGCACCTGGTTAGTCCTTTGTTTTTATTTTATCGTCGGTGTGGAAAACATCATTAAATTTGTTGTGATGAGCTGGTACCTGGGTGCTCGACATCGATCATCTCCTCTTTCTGTGCTCGGTGAAACATAAAAGAGTTGCTCAGTGCTCAAGAGAAATCTGCTTAGTACTGCACAATGGCGGGCAAAGGATTTAAAAAATATAGGTTTTGACGCGAGTAAACGCTTTGTTCTTTTAATTGATCAGCTTTGTTACATAAGTGTGCCTCTGCGGAAGCTAAAATCCGAAACACTTTAGTTTTAAAGTAAAAAAAGGTGACAGGTCGATTGTTTTGTCGTGTGTGGCTGACGTCATACTATCGCGAGCACCAAGTATTTAATATTAAATCGATTAATGGCCGGCCATCATGGAAAGTTTTTATATGCTTTTTCCATCGGGTGAGGACGACAACTTTTAAGGGATCAAGAGACCGAGACTGAATTCGAATATGAAACCATATGAGCACAAGGCAAATGAGAATAACTACCCGGTTATCTTGACTGCAAAGATAACTTAAATGTGGTCTAGCAAAAAAACATAGGCACTGCTGCAGAAATGATAAGTCGTTTTATTTGCAGGCACTGTGTTTGATGCGTCGAAAGGTGTTTGCAACCATCCCTATGCCACACCTCCGCCGTGCGGCACTTTTGTGAACGAAGAAAAGAAGGATTAAGAATATCCCACAAAAGCTTTTTTGTAGAAATATATGCTTTTTATTACTCGCTAAAGGAGATTTCACTTCTTGGAAAGCAAAATAATATTTCTCTGGCAGAAACCTTTAATTTCCTTAATTAAATTGTATTCTTTAACGAAGCCTTGAAAATGAAACTACTGTAGGCCTATATTATATTTGCCAAATTCTACACAAAAACAAGTGTTATGTTGTGTGCTGGTTTGACCAAAAAAATGCGATGTGGTCTCAAGCCATCTGTGGGTTTTTTTTTATTCGCTGCTTGTAATTTAGGTTTTGCAATAAAATCATTGAGGCTGTTGAAATATATTTGTGCACAAAACTTCAGCCAAGTTATAAAAACTAGCCAGATCCATGTTTGATTTGGTGAGATAAATATTTTATTTATCAAATGTTAGATTTTAACTCAAATTTTCTAGTTTTCGAAGTTTACAAATAAACTCATAGAAAACATACACTTTAATTCGGTTTTGGTAAGAAAAATTATGACTAAGGGTTTTCTGTAGTTCGGGATTTAGGGGTTGAAGGACATGAGTAAGCATTAAATCAGCTGAAAACGAAAATTGAAAATTGTCGTGTTTTTCGATTTTTTTTAAACCATTTGTAATTTTACAATAAATTGCGATTACCTCCAGAAGTCTGAACAAAAATGTTAAGATTTGCATCGAGATTGCTTCACGTAAGTAAAGGAAATATTGGCAAAGTTCAAGTAGCTTTTATATGCCAAAATACAGACTACAAGTTTATTTATGCTACAATTACTCCGTATTTTCCTTTTTTTCTGTGGGTAATTTCAACACATGTGCAAAATAGCAGGTACCTGCACCTTTAATTTATGTTACCAGTAATGTTTACCAGTGATTTTGAAACATAAAGTTAGCAAATAATGTTGAGAAAGTCAACCAACAAATATTTTGTAAACATCAATTTTATGTGAAATATTACTTTTAAGGCAAGCACAAGGTCCAGAGTTCCTGTACAAGTTTTGTCAGCACAGTACAGCTCTGGAACAACGCATGACGCTGACTTAGTTGTAATTGGATCTGGTCCTGGTGGTTACGTTGCTGCAATAAAAGCTGCACAATTGGGCTTCAAGGTAAAACTGGCAAATATGTTGAGTCTTATTTTATAAAATACCAAGCTTTATGTTGATCACTAACTTGCTTCCAATCAGTTTAAACGCTGTCAATGCCTAATTAGGTTCTATAATTAGTTCTATTAAAGCGTTTACGAATTTTGTGCTTTAGCGTTCGCTATATTTTGCAAACAATTTAAAAAATGTCTTATAGGTTCAGATATTCTTTGTCAAAATGTTTTTAAACGGTTTTAGACTGTTTGCATTGAAAAAGAGTCAACACTCGGAGGAACCTGTTTAAATGTTGGCTGCATTCCTTCAAAAGCTTTATTGAACAATTCACATTACTACCACCTTGCATCAGGAAAGGATTTTGCGATGCGAGGAATTGATGGTAGTAAACTTTTTTTCAAATATCTTGAACTAAAGGCAGGCACCTTACATAAAATATTTCATGTAACTTTTACAGTGGAAGTGAAACTAAACCTTGACAAAATGATGGAACAAAAACGAAATGCAGTCACTGGTCTCACGTCAGGAATTGCAGGCCTGTTCAAGGCCAACAAAGTAACAAGGGTGGATGGTTTTGGTGCAATTAAAAGTCCTACCCAGGTAAACCTTTATTATTCTAATACTAGGAACCAGTTTGTACCAAGTGTATTCATATCTAGGTTGTGGCTACCAAAGCTGATGGAAGCGAAGACACTGTTAACACTAAGAACATTCTCATTGCAACTGGTTCTGAGGTCACACCCTTCCCTGGATTGGAGGTAACGTTCGTTTAAAATTAATTTACCTAAAAGGAAAAGTTACAGTGTGAAAAAACTGCCTTGCTACACAAATTTAACTAAGCACGTGTCTGGCTATGTAAGACTGCCTTCATATGGTGGATATAATATACTACATTTATTAACAACAAGTTTTTCCTGGTAAGACAGACACACAGACCACAATACCCTACAGCCTTTGCACTTTTAGGTTGACGAAGAAACCATTATTTCCTCAACTGGTGCTTTGTCTCTCAAAGAAGTACCAAAGAGGTTGATTCTGATTGGCGCTGGTGTAATTGGTGTAGAACTAGGATCTGTATGGTCCCGACTGGGATCACAAGTCACAGCGGTTGAGTTTCTCGGACATGTTGGAGGTCTCGGCATAGACATGGAAGTGTCGTAAGTTAATAAGTAGTTTATGAAAGACAGATACTTGTGTGCAATATTGGTTTAATTATTGTAGGAAAACATTTCAACGCACATTGCAAAAGCAAGGAATGAAATTTAAACTAAACACAAAAGTGATGTCCGCAACTAAAAGTTCGTCCGGCATCCAAGTCAAGTAAGTGGATGAGACATGTTTGTTGAAAATTTGTTGCACTTTTTTACCAGTATTTTTTGTGTCCAAGTATACACAAAGGTAGTGTTTGAAAGAAAATGTGCTCGTATTTATATTTTAGAAAGTTACTAGGTACATAAATTGATACTGGTCATCAGTATGAGTCAAAGCTTTGCCATTTTGTATATGTGGCCTTAGAATTTGTAGCATGTTGTTAATAGGGATTTTTTCGCAATTTGTTGAAAAATGACCCTCATGCCTGTCTTGTCACATGGCTTTTTCTGGCGAACCGATAATTTACCATTCTTGTCCATTTGCAATTCAGTGTCGAAGCAGCCAAAGGAGGCAAAGCCGAGACCATGGAATGTGATGTGCTACTTGTTTGCATTGGGAGGAGGCCGTACACAGCAAACCTGGGCCTGGAAAATGTTGGAATTGAACTCGAACCCAGGGGGACAGTTCCTGTCAATGATCGTTTCCAGACCTCTGTCCCAAAGTGAGTGTTAACAATACACAGTCTAAAAAATTATACAACAGCTCAACATCCTTTCTAAATAAGCTACACATATGTATATGGTCAACCCAATTTTTTGTCTTTTGTTTTGAAAAGAGTCAAAAAAAGGTTTGTGAACTGTGCAGATGAATAAAAAAGTAGAACAAATATTCATGATTTTTTAATGATTTCTAAAACAGCTTTTTCCACCAAATGATAATTTCACTACAAGGCTACAATCACTTGTAGATTTCCCAGTAATGGCATTTTAAACTTTGAAATAACAATGTAGTTGTACTCCCTAATTACCTTGCGTTGTTTTACAGCATTTATGCTATCGGAGACTGCATAAAAGGCCCTATGCTTGCACACAAGGCGGAAGATGAGGGAATAGTGTGTGTCGAAGGTATGACTGGAGCTCCTGTGCACATCGATTACAACTGTGTTCCCTCTGTTATTTATACCCATCCTGAAGTGGGTTGGGTTGGAAAGACGGAGGAGAATCTGAAAGAGGAAAATGTTCCGTACAAGATTGGCAAATTTCCATTTTCAGCCAACAGCAGAGCTAAAACAAATGGTTAGTTGCAAAACTGCTGTGTTTGGTACAGACCAGATGCCCTTTACAGTTTGGCCGCCTTGAAAGCATTTAACCAAGGCTTGCTTCTACCCAAACATCTTCTAAATTTATAAATACCAACAGAACACCTTTGTGACCTATTCAGTTCATTTGTGAAACAGGCAGCTACAAAAAGCGCACTGTAACAATTAGTACTAAAGGCAGAAACATAAAGCACATTATCGACATGTCATGCGAAGTTATTGACATTTTGCTGGTATGCTGTATTGAAAGGTTACCAACCCCTGTTATTTTTGATGCTCAGAGATGTTTAAGGCATTAAATGTTATACTTGGTACTCATTAGATTATAATGCAAAAGGTTTGATGTTACAATGCTAGAATCATCAAATATTTTCTTCCTTCAAATAGGAAGCACTGTCGTATAAGCATATGGAAGAAAATCCACATATGTTTGTGATGGGCCAGCACTAAGTGTTAATAAAAGATGCTTAAATTTTTACCAAATAGAAAACTTGTATGGTCTATTCCAAAATAGCTGTTTGAAATTACCCATACTGAATGCTCAGTACTACTTTGGCGAAATCACCTTGAACTTATATTACCAAAAAAATGTGTTAACGCTTTGTTTTTGTTTATGCTGGTGATTAGTAAACACATTTACTGTTAAAGAGTATTAATGAAATGCCTTCTTTGTAGCTGACACAGATGGTTTTGTGAAAATTCTGAGTCACAAAGAAACTGATCGAGTACTTGGTGCACACATTATTGGTGGTGGAGCCGGAGAGATGATCAACGAGGCTGTACTTGCTATGGAATATGGGGCCTCGGCTGAAGATATAGCAAGAGTTTGCCATGCACACCCAGTAAGTTTTTTTGTGATCAAAAGAGTTCATTTGTGGACTTATGTTTTGCCATAACCTGATTTTATTTTTATGTTGTGGACATTACGAATGTCCTGAGAACAAAGTGCATGAGATGCTGGACCCAACTGTTCTAACATTTTTATGATTTCTTCATTTCAGACCCTATCCGAAGCCTTTAGGGAGGCAAATCTAATGGCATACTGCGGCAAACCAATTAACAATGTGTAGGTGAATCAACATTGCCTTTTAAGACAGGGGTACAGAAGTTGGAATTAGTGGTGTGCAATATGATACTTACACCACCATAAGTTCCTGGTCAATTTTTGTCAGTTACCATACACATTACTATGAGATGGATCACCCTGCCTATTCTCGTCTCTGCTGGCTTGCATTTCTTAGTAGTTCAACTGTGGTTACGCAGAACTTGTTGTGTCTTTTCATTTTGTGGCAAATTATATTAAAACTGTTGTTGCTTTTCTATTGCAAAAAGTATGCCAGTGATGCTCATGCAAAGGTGCATTTCAGGCTTGACGTACCAAATTGAAGGCAGTTTACTCAAACCATACAACTTTTTGATTTTAGCAACTCTTACACTAATCATGTACATTATAAATGTTAAGTGCAGCTTGAAACCGCTACAAACACCCAGGTTCTGGTCATTGACATATCTGGCCTAACACTGGCAGACCAGTCGTGTTACCGCATTATGCCTCTTCACGAGGGGCGCCACGACGTAGGTTAGAACAGTTACGTCCAGGTAAGTAAAGCAAGTACAGGCAAGTTCAGATTTTATTGCATTTTGTACAACCAAAAACCAAGTGCAATATGACTGATAGCTGTTTAGTTCAGGCAGCAATAATAAAAGCATTTAAAAGGGAAAAATCATGCTACAGACACGTAGTTGATAGGCCAGACATGCTAAATAAAACCAAAATAGTGTAATACTTGGGCAATGTTGCAACAACAACTGGCACAGGTATGACAACACTCCATAATAAAGAAATGGGTAGAAAACATTTTTAAAAACTGAAAAACCAGTAAAAATTTGTAAAATCTAAAATCCAGTTTTGTTTCAAGATAGCAGAAAACAAAAAAGCATTGTGGAAACATAAAGATACAAAACAAACATGATAAAAAGAGGTACACAGTACCCCCCAAAAAAAGTAACTGTAACACAGAAATATACAAACACACATCTAAAAACAGTAAAAACGTCTTTACAAGCAAACTGTACATTAAAAGCATGTGTACCAAAAATATTCGTGCTACAAAAAGTATTTTGGCCGTGAGTATTGTTTGTCTACTACAGTCCTAATCGCTGGTACTCGACTCTGTGGGTACACGACTGCTGTTGTCCCGGAAAATCTGAGTGTAGCTCTGT
>QXVZ01020438.1:0-11381 GCA_008931825.1 Phallusia fumigata | reverse complement strand
CTTAGATAGTTCCAAACAAATCAGAAAAAAGTGTGCTAGCGATCGTTTTTACATTTTGATGTCTTTCTAATTACAGTGGACTTTTATTGTAAATTTAACACATTTGAACTGACTTGCTTTTGCATTCAACAGCGTTAGCCGCTGATGTCGTTAGTTTTATGGTTTAGCTTGAAGGCAAAATTCGTACAAGTTAACACGTTTGTTTATTACCCGTTACTACGGTTACTTGCTAGCTTTTCCGATTTCTTTAAACCTTGGCACAAAATGCAACTTAATGTGGATAAATCTTGTCAATGCAGTGTTTTACCCAGCCTGAAAGTAAACATGCGTTTTTCTTGATATTTTTACCAACACCAAGGAAGAGCGATGTTTTGGTTGCTTCCATTTGGAAGCAAGTACAACAATCGTTGTTTGTGTATACGTCGGGTGTCTAAAATGATGCTGGAAAATAAGTTTAGCGCAGCAGTAAAAAACAGTGTTTTTCGGCACACAACAAGAGTAGTCCTGACTTCACCCAGTCACCAAGGATGGCAGCAAAAACAAAAAACATCAATACCTACGGTACTGTGGCGCGATGTGTTCTTTGCAACGAAGTACGTACCATACCGTTTCCTAACCTTGTCAGTCACAGTACAACAGCCCTATTGTCTTCGCAAGCAAACATATGTCACGTAAACTGCTTTAGCTACTTCAAGTTTTTTTTTGTAGAGCGTCAGCACGGTGGTGAAGGCAGCTTAAAGATGGCATCTACCGAAAGGGGTCATGTAATTATTTGTAGACAAGCACATGTTTTCTACAACTTTGCCAAGTACTTGACGTGACAATTTGGTCGTTCTTTATTACACGAGGAATACTGTGCAAAACCCAACAGTAATTTCCACAGAGTAAATTAAGGTTATCGGATTAGCTTTATCGCGGTAACATTTCCTGATATCTGTGCGGGTTTATGGCGATAGCGAGTCGGACCATTTTTGGCGAAGAAGATTTTTTTCGATTAGATTTTGCACTGATACGTAACCTGACCTTTGAAAAGTTTTTGTTCAGGCAAAAACTGGTCGGTACGTGATAGAACAGTGGTCGCGTGCAGGTTGGAATGAACGCCATCGCCGCGTACTGTACTTCCAGAAGAAGTAATTTCGATCAGATAACTATTTCATTTTCAGACTCGAGCAATGATGCAGTTTAAGGCACGACAGGTGCTCGCGAACCACGGTTGGAAAGCACTGTGATGGAACAAATAATCGTGCTACCAGTTAGTTGTGTTTATTCTGGCTATCTACATCACATCAAGACAGCAACCAACACGTTATGTAAAAACAAATGGTTTGGCGTCATTTAGTTGATAAGTTTGTTTGGCATTAGGTTGCAAACCATAAAAACAGCCATTATGTGACCAATTTTTCGATCTGTACGAGTTTGAACCTTGCACGGTGGCACGATTTGCTTGACTGATATCATAGAACTTCCTTTCCCTCGCGGTGATTTTCAAGAGGGTATTTCCCCAATAACTAAGGCGTTTCTCTAACTTCCTTGTTTGTAGAAAACGAACCGATGCATTAATGTTGTTAAGTTTAAACACCTAAAGCTTTTTTTATGTGAATACAAATGATGTGTCGTTTGACAGAGACTGAATACAACACAGAAATGCCTGGAAGATTTACAAAGTATTTTGACATTGAAAAATGGTTTAACCAAGTTTTGTGCAGAATTATCCTTTGTTTGGTACACGGCAGCAGACAGTTCTGTAATTCAGTAATTTCCATCATTCTGCATAATTAATGGGAAAAAGGATGGCAGTTGCAAGTGACTAACAAATGGTGCCAGTCAGTCACCACACATTACATAAAAAACCATCTGGTTCATGACAGCTTTCTGAACCATTTGTAGAAAAGTGTGCATAATCCTAAGTTAATGTATATTTAGGGGAAATGATGCTTACAAAAATATATTAATTTGTTTTTATTGTAGAATTATGTCTTTCACAGAAGGATTACCTAATTCTTTTTACGAATACATAAAAGTTACAATCAGTAGATTTGTAATAAGGCAATCCATTTTCTAGCAGTTTAAAAATTGAATGCCTCTTTTTGTAGGCGTTATTTTACCCAATGGTTTATTAAATAAATACATTTTTACTAAATCATGAGTCGAGAAAAGTATGTCTCAAGCGATACCTTTCTGGAAAAGTGTTTTACAAATTTAAACAGGTAAGTTTAAAGATACTGAGTTTTTGTCATTCTGTTGACCATCTAACAATAGATGAATGTGTGTGTAAAAATCAGTGAGATGCATTTATAACATTGCTTTAATCTGAGCATCAGAGAAGTTGCCAATGTGTCATTACAAACATCATAAGAGCGGATCACAGAATTGGCTTTCTAGCAACCATAGTTTTGCAAAATTTCCCTGCGTTTACAACACTGCCTTTTATGTGAGCATTAGTTGTACTAGAAAAACTATGGTCTCCTACTTCAATGCAAATTGGTTTCAAAACCTTATTAAAAAAGAAAGTAAAGGAAAAAATGAGAATAATTCAACAGGTGACTCAACATTGTTACACATATCTGCTAAAAACCAGATGCTGCTTATATTGGTTTTTGTTTTTTGTGCCTGCAGCAGGATTTTTATTTTTGACTACTGTGTTGCTTTTAATTCACAGCTTGCTGTAGAATCTGGTTTATGAAATATTTACAGGCAAAGGAAGAAAGGTTTTCTTTGTGATGTTCAACTAATCGTGAATGGAAAGAAATTTTCAGCTCACAGAGCTGTTTTAGCGGCGAGTAGTGAATACTTTGCAACAATGTTTCGAACGAATGTAAGTTTCAGTAAACACAAACTAAAATATTACAACACTGTTTGTTTTTAAATCAAAAACAATGTTGTAACCGTTGTCTTGTCTGCATTTTAACTTTTGTATCAGTGAAATGACATGCTGATTTTGTTGTCTGTATATTTGATTTGCTGTCTCTGTGGTAAAGTAAACACTTCTTTGTTGACATGTGATATCTTTGCGGCCATTCTTTAACAGATGAAGGAGAAATACACTGGAGTTGTTGACCTAAAAGAAGTTTCAATTAAGACGATTAAGGAAATTCTGGAATTTATATACTCTGGAGAAATTAAACTTTATTGGGACAATGCCGTTCCTATTTTGCAAGCTGCTACATTATTTCAAATGCAAGGTATCTGAACAAACTGTTGTCAGGACTTTTTCTTTGATCACTATGATTTAGATGCTGTAAAAGTGGCTTCTTGTTAAATATTTTCTATATAACCAATAAATAAATTGCAAACTGCAACCATCTTTTTAGCAAATCAATTGTTTTTATTTATAGCTAAATAAGCTAACACCAAATCACCATAAATATTACTTAGCATGCCANAGGACTTTTTCTTTGATCACTATGATTTAGATGCTGTAAAAGTGGCTTCTTGTTAAATATTTTCTATATAACCAATAAATAAATTGCAAACTGCAACCATCTTTTTAGCAAATCAATTGTTTTTATTTATAGCTAAATAAGCTAACACCAAATCACCATAAATATTACTTAGCATGCCAAATCAAAAATGAAACCAAATCTGAACTGGGTATTTGAATAACATTATATATAACAAAAAAAATTGTACTAATGTTGACCAGATTTATTGGGATGTGTTGATGAATACACATCAGGGATTGTGAGTCCCTCGAACTCACTGCAGTTGAGAGAAATAAGTGAGTTCTTTTCCCTAAGTGCCCTTGCTCAAAAAACTGAGAATTGCATTCTCAAAAACTTTGACAAAATATGTATGTCCAAAAAGTTTCTTGATCTGTCAAAAAGTGATGTTCAGTACTTTTTTGGGTCCAATGAAATAAATGTAAGATATTTATGTTTTTTTGTGTCAAACAGAGAAAAATTTTTAAAATAGTAGTGTATGTCTTTGGATTTTGGGTATTTCCAAAATATCTGGAATACTGAATATGAATGTATTTATAATTTTAGCAAGATCATTTTCGCCCAAACAGTGTTCTTTTCTACAATCTTGTCAGTTTTGTTTATGAAATATTATCCATTCCAGGTAGAAGTGGAAGATGTATTGTTTACTTCACTGGTGAATTGGACAAACCATGATTTACAAGCAAGACAAGAAGATTTCTTTGATTTATTCAGTTGTATTCGGCTTCAGTTTGTCACAAAAGGGTTTCTTTCCAACACCGTGAGAAAAGAGGTAAATACAAGATTTTATTGAGTAGTTTTCACTATTTTCACCCCCGCTTGTTTCTATTGCAAGAAACTTGTCAGAAATGACACAAAATGCCGAGATTTGGTTGACGATGCAATGCACTTTCAAATTGAACCAGATGCATTTGAGAAACAGGAACCAAGATCCAACAGTGGTAAAATAATTCTGGATGTTGGTTTGTTAATACTTTTTATATCCTGGTTGTTGGTGTATTTGTCCAATTTCTTTTTTCGATTTAAAGTTATGTGTTTTTGCAAAGTGCACCCTTTAATGTTTGTGCCCTTCACTTTATAATTGAGATGCAGCATGAATGATGGGTATCAGTCGGTGGAGTTGTACATGTTTTGCCGCTTAGAACAAACTTAACTCAGCTATTTTTGTAGTTTACAAGGAATGGTTTCTTCTAACACCAACATCCAAGATTCAAACTCTTCATTTAAAGGGAACAACTTCATGCAAAGTAAATTAAAACTTGCAGATTGAATTTTCACATGTAAGTTAGTAAATTTGTTTGCTACACACTTTTTCTGCAGGAAGCACAGTCTCCTTTCCATGTGAGTTACAACAGTGCAATTGCATTGCATGAAAACAAGGTAATGTTTTGTGGAGGCCTTGCTGACAATTGGGAAACATTCACATCCATTATATCATTTAACGGAAAAGTTTGGAAAAAGGAAGGAGATTTAAAATTTCGACGATCTGATGCAGCTGCTGTGTCAGTAAAAGGTAAACAATAGCAAATTAAATCTCAGCAAACCAACATTTTCTGATAATTACTGGTATTTGTTAAAAATTTGTTACAGAACCAAAAACACAAACTAATGTCCAGTAAACAAAAGTAAATATTTGATGGGGATATATTGTGCCCCTGGTACTACTGATGGTTTGCATTTTTTGTCATTAATTGTTTCTACATGTTTAGGTGTGTTATATATTTTTGGTGGAATAAATAATTCAAGATATGAAAATCACACTGAAAAGTTTTTGGATGGTCAACTTCAGCTAGACGAGCAAAAAAACCTACTACGTAACAGATCAGCAGCATGTGCTGTTGTTATTGGAGGTACAATGTGATAATGGTTGTATATAACTTATGACATGAATGCAATTAAAATATTTTTTTGATTTGTTTAGACATGGTTTACCTGATTGGAGGTCATAGCACAGGTAAACTTTCTTTCTAAATATACTTGTATTCCCAAAAGTGCGGCATTTTTTTAATTTGCTCACCTCATTTTTTTAACAGTCGTACTTGGCCAAAAGAACAGGCGTGCATTCAATATCTTATATTTGACTAGCATGTTTGGCACTTCTGAAATTCTAATACAACTTTTGATTTTGGTAACATAAGCGTTTGGTCCACTAACACCAAATACAAGATTACAAGTTAGGGTTATTAATAAATTTTGCAACACTTTCCAGAACATTTTTTCTGTGGACATGAATATGGTTTTTGATTTACAAACTATCTTTTATTAAATGTATGAATATCAAAATTATTTTCCTAATACAAAATTTGCAAACCAAATGTAGCCTTACTGGCTTTGGAACAGAAAATACTTTTTTGCACATGTATGTTGGACATACTGGGTGACCAAGCCATAACCCAAACAGTCTAGTGACTGTCATTAATGGATTTTGTCAACTTCCTGCCAAACAACAGCGCACAGACTTGGCAATGCTATGGCAATCAACTGTCATGATTAAATGACGTTACAAAACCTTTTCACGATCAGCATTTAATTCTAAATTTAGGGGCCATTTATTAATTAATTTTGCTTCGTTGGACACTTGCTAAAATAAATATTTTTTTTAGATTTATTAACTTTTGTATTAAATGTTTTAATAAATTTCCTTTTCTACCTGCAGCATCTGGATATACGGAAGGTAACTACATATGTCATTATTATCATTTTACTAAAACTTTTATGGCATGAAGTTCGGAATTGTTTTGTTCTAAACAGGATGTAAAACCCCAAAATATAAACATCTGGTTGGAAACATCAACTCTATTGTTAGTATTTGTAATGACATCAAAAACTTTTTTGGACATACTGGGTGACCAAGCCATAACCCAAACAGTCTAGTGACTGTCATTAATGAATTTTGTCAACTTCCTGCCAAACAACAGCGCACAGACTTGGCAATGCTATGGCAATCAACTGTCATGATTAAATGACGTTACAAAACCTTTTCACGATCAGCATTTAATTCTAAATTTAGGGGCCATTTATTAATTAATTTTGCTTCGTTGGACACTTGCTAAAATAAATATTTTTTTTAGATTTATTAACTTTTGTATTAAATGTTTTAATAAATTTCCTTTTCTACCTGCAGCATCTGGATATACGGAAGGTAACTACATATGTCATTATTATCATTTTACTAAAACTTTTATGGCATGAAGTTCGGAATTGTTTTGTTCTAAACAGGATGTAAAACCCCAAAATATAAACATCTGGTTGGAAACATCAACTCTATTGTTAGTATTTGTAATGACATCAAAAACTTTTTTGGACATACTGGGTGACCAAGCCATAACCCAAACAGTCTAGTGACTGTCATTAATGAATTTTGTCAACTTCCTGCCAAACAACAGCGCACAGACTTGGCAATGCTATGGCAATCAACTGTCATGATTAAATGACGTTACAAAACCTTTTCACGATCAGCATTTAATTCTAAATTTAGGGGCCATTTATTAATTAATTTTGCTTCGTTGGACACTTGCTAAAATAAATATTTTTTTTAGATTTATTAACTTTTGTATTAAATGTTTTAATAAATTTCCTTTTCTACCTGCAGCATCTGGATATACGGAAGGTAACTACATATGTCATTATTATCATTTTACTAAAACTTTTATGGCATGAAGTTCGGAATTGTTTTGTTCTAAACAGGATGTAAAACCCCAAAATATAAACATCTGGTTGGAAACATCAACTCTATTGTTAGTATTTGTAATGACATTAAAAACTAGTGTCTTGTATGTTCAATATTTGATTTACTACTGTAGTAGTAATATGAAATGTATATGTCCAATTAACTTGATTTTCTACATCTTTCTTGCTTTTCAATCATAGTTCAGTAAAATTTTGACTTTTTCAACAGAAGTTTTTGCATCAGTGGATTGCATCAACACTCTGACAAACCAATGGTCAACCGTTTCACCACTTAACCAAAAAAGGGAAAATTTTGCTGCTTCTGCTGTTAGAGACATCATTTATGTGTTTGGTAAGATTTTCTATGATCTCTTGATTATATATGTGTTTGCATATTTGGAAAACATTTTACATTTTTTAATATTTTTAATTTTTTTCCCCTGAATGGGACGTACATTGTTTGTTTTTGTTGTTTTTTTTCTTCCCTGCAAGTTCTTTTATCCACTTTTGTCATTAAATATGTGACCGATTCAAAAAAAACATTACTGATGGTAGATATGGTCATGGATATGTGCTGCCCACTTGGTTTGACCCCACCCTAGTGGTTATGTCATTGTAGTTTGTTTTTGGTTTAGCTAACCCAATAGCCCCATCAGTTACACCACTAGATTCCTAGAAAAAGTTCAAATTATTATTAAGTGTCAAAATTTGATCGAATTTAGATAGTTTGTAGAATGTACCATTGTGTTGTATCGGTTTCGATGTTTGACTCTGCAGTCCCAGGAATTACCCTGCTGACTCCTTGAAATTAATTTTAATATTTGATAAAATAGTCAAATTGTTAAACAAAGGTTGGACTTGATGAGATCAGTTAGTAGAGCATACCTTGTGGTGCAATATTTGTTTTGTTTAACCTTTAAGCCCCTTAGTTTGTTGGGACATAGTTCTAGGTCATCCTGTCAATATTAATAAATTAGATAATCCCAAAAACTTTTACTAAAATAAATATTGCTCTATATTAATATTTTCTGTCCCAACAATTCTTGAGATGTATCTTATTATCAGCAACTTTGCATGTGTGGGGACCAATGCTTTGCTGCCTGTAGAAATAATTGTATCATAAAAAGCTTAGGGGTAACTGTGGGGCTGCAAAAAATAACAGCACCACAGAATGTTCCAGCTAGTCCATATATGTGTAAGATATTGTTTTAAAAACAACATGCTTTGATAACAAAGTTTTTAGGTGGAAATTCCATCAATGATGAACACCTAAGCAGTGCAGAGTTTCTTGACACAAGTTGTGACAATCCAACATGGACATTCCTACCCCCTGCACCAGTTCCATTGCCACATGCATCATCATGTTTGATTTCTCATTATGATGAGATTTTTGTTCTTGGAGGGTATGATTCTGTTTTGGTGCAATCATTGCATTAAAACTACAGTTTGTGTCATTTTTTAGTGATTGCCAGAAACTGTTTTGCTTCAGTACAACTTCTCAAACATGGAATAATACAGTTGTCAATGTGGAAGTAAAAACACAAGGTGAGAGTCCAACACAAATTTTCCAAACCTTCTTACACTTCATTGTATGGGCTAGGGTGCACAATGATACCATGATGATACATTAGTATGATGGGGTGCACTACAAAAATTACAGTGCTGTGCAGGGAACAAGAAATTTCCTGTTTCAAATTTTTAACATTTTTAGTTTTTGCTGCGAACAGACAGAATTTCATACTTGTTAAGTCACCGTTTTAGGCTTAAGGGAACAATTTGTTGCCTTTAATTTAGTGAACAAAATTAACCAATAATTACATCGCAGCATCATTTGTGGATGGCGCACAAAAAGAAAAAAGATTGAAAGTATCTTTGGAGAAAGAAAATTCTGACCATAATGTTGCAGGGTCCAAAATATTTGGCTTAAAAATGTGATTTTTACCAGCATTTGTCAAAGCATTGAAAATTAGGTCATAACAAGTATTGTTTGTGCATTTATTAGTTTTTTGAATAAGGTTTTTATCTAAAGCTTTCAAGTTTGATTGTTTATTACATGTACATATTTTTTACACCAAACTTTTTTAGTCTTTTGTCAGTTGTGTGGTTTTTTACATGCTATATTGCTGTTTGTACAGTCAATCTTTTAAAAAAGTGTTTGTAAGTTTATGTTCTTGAACTGATGTGTGCTAAATGACTCTCTATACGAGTTTCTAAATGAAAAAAAGTAAAAAATACATCATACTTGATTTAATAGCCCAGTGATTATTTGGTATGTCTATTTTTGTCTACCAAAACCACAACTTATTTCCTTTTTGCCTGTTTTTTTTCACTTTTACCGTGTAGTGTTTTTTCGCACAAGAAAATTCATTTTGTATACATTCACCAGAATTTTTTTTAAATGTGTGCATAAATAAAGTTTTCTTAAATTAAGCAACATAATCAATGTGAAAGTTTTTGCTTTTTATCATTTACCCCATTGGAATTTTTGACAAACAGAAACTTTTAAACCTATTACTGTAATTAAGCCTAATGGTTTTAGACTGCAATATTGTAAAGCAAATTTGATGGATAGAACGGTTCCTGATTAAAAGGTATGACCTGCTTTACATGAAAAAATACGATGTGTGTAAACAGTGGGTAGTTTGGATTTTATGAGTGATAAATGTATACTGATGCCAATATTTGTTGACAATTGTTTGTCCTGAGAACAAAAATGTATATGCTGATATATTATGAAGTAAATATTTGCTGTGCACTAGTCCTGTTTGATCGCTTTGCTCGCAGCAGAAATGGACCTTCAACTGTGAGATGATTATCAACATATGTGATACAATTTTTGCATCAGTTTAAGGATCAGAATGGTAGATAATAATGTATTTACTATCTTAATTACTTGTTGGTGATAATTAAACAAGGTAGTGCTAAAAAGGAAGGAAAATATGGATTCTGTGGTGATCAAAATATTTTGCTCCTTTGAACCAGTGGGGTTGAGATAAGTATGAAACTATTTTGATTCATTTTTAGTCAGTGCAATAATGCCTTGATGGGTTATGCTTTTTTCACTTCTTTATCACCGAGTTACTTGTCTTTTGTACCTCTTTTGTAAGTGTGATTTTAACTAAGGTTAAATAATTGGATTCTTAGGTTGGCACATGGCAACTTTACTAATCACCTTGTAATCTGCATAACTTGCCCGAGCAAACTCCTAACGTTTGTTGGTAGACTGCAACTTCTGTTTGCATCAGCATATTCCTGAGGTTTTATTTTTTATTTTAACTTTGACTTAATCATCTTTGTACACTAGACAAAGTTATTTATTAAACGGTTGAAAACGTTTATCTGAAATTCTTGTTGGAAAAGTGATTACAAGTATCTTATGTTTTGCAATAGATTCCACAAATCAACAAAAAACTTTAAAATGAGCGACAAATGTTGTTGTCTGTTACTGTTTAAGTTTACCAAAAAAAAGTTTTACAAATTTAAACAGGTAAGCTGGCCATTACAAATTATTTGCAGACAAATAGGAGTTCATTTTAGCGAACAAACTTGTTTTGAAATGGTACTTTACTTTCTTGGGCTTTCTATTGTACATATGGTCCCATTGCTCTGAATCCGATTATGTATGTTCCTTCTTGAATTACCACAGCAACATGTTTATGTGAGTTATTTTTACAATTGCAGGAGTAGGCTATGCCCAAAATTTTTGGAATTACGCTATTTTACTTTAACAGACAAGCAAAGGAAGAATTTCTATGTGATGTCCAACTTAACGTGAAAGGAAAGACATTTCCGGCTCACAGGAATGTTTTAGCTGCCAGTTGCGAATACTTTGCAACAATATAACTTAAAAGCAAAAAGTGAAACGGCCAATGTCCTGTCACCAGCTGAGACCTTACAGGTCGAAACAGTGTGCATTGGCTGCAGCTTTGCAACAATGTTTAGAACAAATGTAAGTAGCACGCAATGGTGATACAATTGTTTTCTACCTAATCGAATAAAATCTTACACAGATGAAGGAAAAATACACTGGAGTTGTCAATCTGAAGGATGTTTCAGCCGATGCTATTGAACAAATTCTGGAGTTTATTTACTCTGGTAAAGTTGATCTTTGCTGGGACAGTATCATTCCTATTCTGGAAGCTGCTGCTTTGTTTCAATTACAAGGTTTAAAGCTTTAGTTTTCTTACACAAACAGTTTTAGGCTATATACACTAAATCTTTTTGTGATCATTTGCTTTTTACATGTACTGACTAAGAGCACAAAAGGAAACA
>QXVZ01020431.1:0-10283 GCA_008931825.1 Phallusia fumigata | reverse complement strand
ACACGAGTCATACACTAAATCATGTCCGCACCCCCATACGCGCGTAGATCTGTTATTGTTCCTGTAAGCAATCTATAGAACCTCCACCAACATCAATTGCTTCAAATGAGACTTATTACAGCTTTGAGTGTGAGAACTTTAGCAAGAATCCTTTCAGTAAAAGATTTAAATATGGCGTTCTGTGTTTATTTGCCATTTGTATCCATTAACTATCAGTGACGTCGATTCAACTTTTGACGTTTTCCTGAGCTAAAGGACATTGACTTTATCAAGTGGTTTTTATTGCGTTGCACCAAAATATAAGTTAATTTAAAGTAATGGGTATCAGTAGTTGAGTCTATGCTCTTCTACCATACAACTTGTTATAATTTTGTTATCATACTTGAGATTGATGAAGCTTTGTTAGTAGATACCCGACGCTAACTGGCCTCGGTCGTGAGTGCCTGTCTCGTAACGGCCAGTCGTCAAACCTGACCCCCCAATTGCCAGTCGTCAAACCTGACCCCCCAAAGTTCTCAAGGTTCAAAAACCACCTCCGCAGGCATAATTTGTTTTTAGGCATATACCGTTATTGCACATGTCTGGTTCGATATGCACAGGAGCCAATCCTCGGTGGTGCTTTTATCATTTAATTATCCACTATAATGTCTAATACGTACAGTTTTGAATTGTTAAATGTGTGGAAAGTGGTTGTATGGCAGTATAGTGTTGAAGCACACTGTTTAACAAAATTATTTGGTACACAATGTCTGTCTCATAGAGCCCACTTAACGCATCGACCTGACCGTGGACCCACGACCACATAGTCCCTATTTACCTGTGCCAGCACTTCTTGACCGAACCCTTGCAGTTCGATTAAATCTAGTTGAAGATACATTGCCCCTTGGACGAACGGTTTCTACACATGTGACTTTACATTAGGTCAACACTATCCGCATCTCCTACCCTGGTTGACGACACTTCGCCGCAGCATAAACATTTTATCGATGTCTTGTGGCTTCCGGTACACTCCTTCCCAGGTGACAACAATGCTGTAAGATCGGCCAGTTTTGTAAAGACCACCACAGCTGATTGATAGGAATATATTTCAAAAATTGTGCACCGTCAACGGAGTGTTACACAAACAGTATATGAAATAAAACAAGCACCATAGCATGTAAGTTACATATATGAAAGTCGCACGGATCACAAGGACTTGGGATTGGTCAATCAACTTGCAATAATACTGCTACACAAGAAACGTAAACGGCAAGTACAAAATTTGATGCATGTTATGCAAAGGCACCGGTAAAAATATGTGTAAAAAATGCAAAAAAGGATCCTCCAAAATCGAAAAGTCGCCAGCAAAGCGGATGTATCTACAACTAAAATATAGATCTTTTACATCGGGCATTTTTGTTTTTAAACTCTTTTTAGCTTTGAATTACGGTTCTTTTATAGGAGTGACAATTGCAGCTATGTACGGGGCCACGAAGGTAAAATTTGCAGACTACATTGACAATTGCAAATAAAAGATGCGCAATTTTTGCACAAAGAGACTTTTTCACCGATAACCCATCGCGAGCATGCCAGCGAAAGACAAGTATTCCAGAAAGTGATCGAATGGGAACGCCGCAAAACGAGTCATCATCACGCCGAAAACGATATCATTGATCAAAATAAGCCGTATGTGTGCGCAAAGGCCAACAAATCGTCTGCCAAGTGGAAAAGCACATCACGACGATTCGAAAATGACCGGTTCTCACGCCACGCGGTGAGCGCGCCAACAAAAACAATTTTTTTCGGCTGCCTGTAGCGCCATCCAGCGGGCTGGAAACTTGTATGCAAATTTCGGCCGCGCCCGAATGACCTGCTGTGTGCGTGTCTCGATTTGCATACTCCTGCGCAAGACGAGGTGGGGAAGTTGATATTTTTTTAGAAATTGATGACGCGCTCGTTATGGAGTTTCAAGAAAATCAATTTTTGCTTCTTAGAAAACGTCACTTGTTCTTTTTTTGATTAATAGAAATGCATAAGAAATGTAAAAAACACGGTTATAAGGTAAAAAAGCAAGGGTATAAAACAGCATAACGAATAACTTGATTGTCCACGACAGCGCACCGATAGAGTTGGGCGAAAACGAAACACAAAATGTTCACAAATGTGTTTAAAAACGTAGTACAGTTAGTTTGGTGAACACGATAAATCTTATGGCTTTAACAGTTTTATGCACTCAAACAGCGCAATCAATGCATATGTCGTTAGGCCGCTCACTCAACGTTACTTCAAGATTGGGAATTTTTGTAGGGCGTGCTGTAAAGACTGCAATAATTTTATGACCCTGTTTGTGCCAAACCTGAGAGATCCACTACAGTAGAGTATCCACATTTGATTTAATATCACCTCTTATAGTTAGAGCATCTAATGAATTACAATCTCTCAAATTGCTCTTGGTCGTCAGGAGCACTGCGCACAACTTCTCTATTAAATCCAAGTTTGCTGCCAACCAGGAAGCTCGTTGGTGATGTCATCATCTTGTTTACTCGATTCTTCTTTCGTTCTTTTGTCATCCTGGATGCGAGGACTTTTAGTGTTAGGAGGATTATTTGGGATATACGGCTGTCCTTTTCTGCCTCCGGACCTCAAAGAAGAGCGTGTTTGATCTCTGGATGCAGCACCACCATCATTTGCGGAAGAGTTTACACTTGGGATGTAGGGATCAACCTTCTTCTGTTTCTCCGTTCTTCTGGAAGAATCTCGATGCCCCTCGCTGGGTCTAGTCGCTTCACCACCACCACTTACATTGGGAGAGACATTCGAAGTATGAGGATCCTCTCTGCTGCCTCCAGTTGTCTTGGAAGACGGCCTATTATTCTTAGGCCCAGATACACCTTCGTCACTCCTCTTCTTTTTATTAGACCTTTGGGATGTTATTCGGCCTTCCTTTTGTCTTTCACCACTGGAATCATCCCCACCCGGTGGAGGACGGGTCCTTGGCGGAGTTGGCAATGATACGTCTTCATCCTTCTTTCCAATGGTCACGGGATCATGGCTGTCTTTCCCATGAGACTTACGAGATGAATCCTTGCGGCGCTCCGGCCTCCGGGGAGAGACGGTGTTCTCCGTTTGTCGTGGCGTTTCGTAATCTCGCTCCCTACAAGCATCAGATAAGTTCAACTCTTTGGATATTGGCATAGCCGGCACGTCGTCCCCATTGTCAGCTATCGAGGGTGGGCTCAGGTCCTCTGCTATCAGCGGCCTTGCTTTTCTTATGGAGGTGCGAGCTTTAGGGACTGGCCTTTTGACAATAGTTTCATCAGGAATCTCATGGACATCAGCGGTTTGGGGAGCAGTTTCAGCTACATCGAACACCACATTACGTTCTGGACTTTTTCTTCCTGGAATCCTGTGTTCAACGGAATTGTGCTCCTCCAGGAAGGTGACTTCCTCTTCCGGGATGATGTCGTTGTGATCAGGAGCAGGATCTTTCAGCCTCCGCAGCGAAGGACGTGGAAGAGTGTCGGGATAATACCCGTGGACCTTCATCGGTTTCATCTTCGATCTCGGAGCATAGAAGATTTTACATCTGTCATCGATGAAGCATTCAACAGCTCTTCCTTTTAGTTTGTCTTTGCGCACCACAGTGTTGTAGGTCTGTAAGAGAATATATGAACGTTATCAGTGTTCTAAAAATCCTTGGCATCAGCGAAACCAACAAGGTATCAGCCTGGATATCAATTCAATACAAAATACGTTTTGTTGTTCGTAAATATTGGTTATCCCAGACTTCAAAAATACCTTATCTACCAATTTTACTGGTTTTAATGCCAGATTAGGGGTGCAGTCGAGAACTGCAGGGCCTCCCGGTCCGCCTCTCGTAAGTCTAAATCTGCCAGTCACGCATTACCTGCAGTATTTAGCTTGTTACCTGTAGTATTTCCGAGGTAAACGCTGGACAGAGCGGACAAACAGGCCTTAGAGAGGCGGAACTAGCGGCCCTACAATGTTATTACCGGATTTTATATGCCTTAGGCCGTTTCAAGCGGGCCTTGTTGGGTAAATATCGGTGAAACATCATTGGACTTGAGGCTTTTGTTGTAACAGGCAAAAAACATTTTTCACAAGTACAACATCCCCCACGTACTACCACTCTAACCTAGAGCTTCCCAAACTAGGGGTCGCGCAACGAATTTTGTGGGTAGCTGGGTCACGAATTTCTAGAAGTTTTCTGACATTGTCATGTTAAACTGCACCAAAAAGAATATTTGATTTTGCTTTTTAGTAGTACTCTTTCAACAAATGGTATGTTTTGATCTGCTTTATTCCGTCTGTAATATTAAGGGTCGCAGAAAAGTTTCGGAACTCAACAGGGGTCGCAGAGCAAAAAGTTTGGGAATCCCTGCTAAACCACGAACCTGGTGAAACGACTTGAGCTGGTCTTTTGTGAGAAAAAATATCTCACTGGTTTCTGCCTGCTTACAAACTGTCCAACCGCTCCTCACAGGTAACCAGTAATCCTCATCATCGTCCACATCCTGCTGTCCGGATCCACAACAACAGCACAACATGTTGGAAGCTGTAGGATAGGCATGGGCAGTGAATGCTCGCATCTTGTGAACAGCCAGGTAGTAGATTGTGCAGAGGGCGCAACCCACGGCGTTGAGAAAGAGATCCGTTGCCATGAGGATGTAATACCTGGGTCGGGAGAAATAAGGTGATCTTCATAAACGAGTTGGCGGGAAACATCACGATCTCGGATACTTGAACCACCAATGGTGTGACAAAAAATCGCATTTTCGTTCTGTACGATAGGGATTAGAAATCTCTAGGGTTGTGGTTATTAGCCCGGGGGTTCGACAAAGGTCATCCGGGTTACATTACAAAAGTTCAGCGTTTATAATACAGCTGTATTTCGTTTGAATTCTAATTTTTAATCGAAGGTTTGTTCGTGAAGAAATCGTCCTTCACAGCGGGCATTGAATACATTCGACTCCAGTTGCAAACAAACTGTAATAGAGCTGAAGCTTTTAACAAACTAAAACAGTCTGCGCATTTCTTCAGGCCAACAATAAAATAGAACGATTTTATTGTGCTCTAAGGCTCAGCACTATTGGATGTTTAAATTCTTGTGTTTATTAGATGTTTAAATTCATTTTAACGTCAAACTTATCAGCAAGAGCTAGCTAAAGAACTCTCCCATTTCTTACTGGTAATAATTCAGGCTTTCGTCTTGTCCTTGTAACGACAAAATGATCCCGGGCAACAGAAATAGCGCGATGTTTTCTGTCACATACACCACGTAGTACCTGCAAAAAAATACTGTTTAAACCATGGAACAAGCACTTCGCCGTTTTGTTACTGTTAACTCCGGTTAAATCAGACGTATAGGGTCAAATGGTCCAAGTTGTAAGCATCTGGGATAGTGTTTTAGCGCAAGCTAGCGGGCCGTAAACATAAACTGGTCTTGACCGGTGACGCAGTTTATTGACTGTAACATGTATGCGAGTGTTAAACAGTAAACTAACGTTAGGCGACAGGTACAGAGTGGACATGAGGTAAGAGTTACGCGAGCCAAACAATACAGGTTACCTAGTAATTAATCGCCTCATACGAGAATTCAAATCTGAGTGTTAAATAGAATAAGATTCAAAGGTATTCTGATGACCAAATGACGTGAAGCGGCCCACGGCCAGAGTTTATAGCGCATTGTTTAATAGTACAAACCTGTTCAACCCAATGAATCAATACAGAAAGTAACAAAAACACGCTGCCTTCCGTACAAATGTGCTTAAAAAACAAGCCTATAATAAACACAATGTACTAAAAGCATGATATTAATAATGGATGCACTGCAGTGTAGACGTACAAACATGTATGGGTCATGGACAACAGGTCTGGTAAATGAGGCCATTTACATGACAAATACGCTTCTGTATATGACGTCATTATAGGTGCACACCGGCGCAACACTAAAACCCAAGCGTCACATCCAATTTAGCTTTTGTTTAGTCGCCACTTGATGTAAACCAGTGGTCTGTCGTTTTTCTGAATGATAAACGGCTTTAAACGTACCAGAACATGAAGCAATAGGGCTGGTCGATGAACGCGTGGTAGTAGGGACGCACGTGGATAAAGATTGCCATCAGACTTGCGTGGAAAACCGACATGAAGTCGTGGCTGAGGAAGAGGTACGCCCTGTACTTGTAGTCTGCTTGCTGGAGCTGCCGTGTTACCTAAAAAAGACTTCATCTGAACGAAATGTTTCTGAACTGGTACTGTTTTAATCTTATCATTTTCTTTGATTTGCATGCTAAACAAGTTTGTGAGTGACTTTGTTAATGTAACTGTTTATAATATGCGGCCATCATATTGTAATATCACACATATTTAGCACTTCTCGGGCAATTTTTGTGACAATTTTTTTTATGCTATCATAGAGATATGTCATGTACTATATCGGATTTTATTAACTTATTGATTTAATGGCAAACAGTTTATTAGTACTGGCTCCCAAATTGAAAAAATATTTAAAGAAATAAAACTACATGAAGTGTTTCAAATACTTCTGATGGCTCACCTTGCTAAAGTCAGGATACCATCGATACACGAAGTAGCAAAGGATAACTCCCCAGTGGACCAGGATGGGTATAAGAATGTACCAGGAATAAAAAAGGGTAAAAAACACAAAAGCTAAAATTCTTGCCGCCAGAAAGCTTCCTTTGTAGAGCTGTGAAGAACCAGTTAAACATAAACTACTTATTTATACAGAGGAAGAGGGTTGCTACATTCTAAGCCTCTGCTTGAGGCTACCCTGTTTTGTAGCAATGTCCTTCAGTTGTTTTTAGTTGTGCTTAATACTATAGGCCATTTATGCAATCGAGTGATATTTCTGAACCTTAACCAATGGGTAACAAAAGTGACATGTGAAAAATACCATGTGGCCACCTTACACATAACTTATATCATGAACATTGTATGGAAACCTATAAAATGCAACTGTAATGGGACAGGTAGCACATGTTTAATCTGTATTCAAGGCTCAGGCATTGTTCCACACACCAAGTATAAAACAAATCAAACAATAAACAAAGTTGTGTACAGCACTTACTGTAACAAAAAGTATTTGCGGCCATTCCAGTCTTGTATGAGAGGCGCGGGAATGCAGCAGAGTTCGATCGACCATCCATTGGTCGGCTTCATTGTCTTTCCGAGTCTTGTCATATCTTACAACTCCGCCACACAGGGACAAGTACGAGAGAACTGCCGAAAAATACTGGATGGCTATTGCCTCCTTGTAGTGGGCGATTAGATATAAGTTGATGAGCAGCTATAAAAAATGAAGAAAATTTTAGAAACAATGGGTAAACTGGGGTCAAAAGTTACAGTGCACTACTTCAGATATCTATCTTAAATGTGTGCTATTCAATTGAAATTTTAATGACTTTTTTCTGACCAAAAAGTAAAAACAAACGGCCATTGGACAAACAGAGGTAAAGGAGAAAAAAATGAATGAAAANATTCAAGTGTGCTCTAAGGCTCAGCTCTATTGGATGTTTAAATTCTTGTGTTTATTAGATGTTTAAATTCATTTTTAAAGTCAATCTCTTCAGCAGAAGCTAGCTAAAGAACTCTCTCATTTCTTACTGGTAATAATTCAGGCTGTCGTCTTGTCCTTGTAGCGACAAAATGATCCCGGGTAACAGGAATAGCGCGATGTTTTCTGTCACATACACAACGTAGTACCTGCAAAAAAATTCTGTTCAAGCCCTAGCACAAATCGGACGTTTACGACAAAGTGGTCCAAGTTGTAAGCATCTAGGGTCTCAATAGTGTTTTAGCGCAAGCTCGCGGGTTGAGTGTTAAAAATCTAAATGTTAAAAAGACTAAATAACAAGATTAAAAGGTGTTCTGAGCCTTCCGTACAAATGTACTTGAACAACAAACGTATAATATACACAATGTACTAAAAGCATCATATTCAAACGGATGCACTGCAGTGTAGACGTATAAACATCTATAAGTCATGGACAACAGGCCATTTACATAACAGTTACGCTTCTGTATGTGACGTTATTACAGGCGCACATCGGCGCGTCACATCCAATTTAGCTTTTGTTTAGTCGCACTTGATGTGAACCGGTGGTCTGTCGTTTTCATGAATGATAAACGGCTTTAAACTTACCAGAACATGAAGCAATAGGGCTGGTCGATGAACGCGTGGTAGTAGGGACGCACGTGGATAAAGATTGCCATCAGACTTGCGTGGAAAACCGACATGAAGTCGTGGCTGAGAAAGAGATACGCCCTGTACTTGTAGTCTGCTTGCTGGAGCTGCCGTGTTACCTAAAAAAGACTTCATCTGAACGAAATGTTTTCGAACTGGTACTGTTTTATTTTCGTCATTTTCTTTGATTTCCATGCTAAAGAAGTTTGTGAATGACTTTGCTAATGTAACTGTTTACAATATGCTGCATCATATTGTAATATCACACATATTTACCCTTTTTCGGGCAATTTTTGTAACAATTATGTCATGTACCATGTCGGATATCATTACCTTATTGATTTAACGGCAAAACAGTTTATTAGTACTGGCCCCCAAATTGTAAAAATATTTAAATTATTAAAACTACATGAAGTGTTTCAAATACTTCTGATGGCTCACCTTGCTAAAGTCAGGGTACCATCTGTACACAAAGTAGCAAAGGATAACTCCCCAGTGGACCAGGATGGGTATGAGAATGTACCAGGAATAGAAAAGGGTGAAAAACACAAAAGCTAAAATTCTTGCCGCCAGAAAGCTTCCTTTGTAGAGCTGTGAAATACCAGTTAAAGATAAATTGCTTATTTATACAGAGGAAGAGGGTTGCTACATTCTAAGCCTCTGCTTGAGGCTATCCTGTGTTATATAAATGTTCTTGAGTTGTTTTTGGTTGTGCTCAAAATAAGTCCCATCTGCAAATAATTTTTGGTCTGCCGTATAGAAATATTCCTGATATCCTGCAATCCAGCCATGCTGCTGGCCTAATTTTTGTTAGGGTATTGATAAAGCAGTGTTAAGGCTACTGTATTAACTGTAGCATTTTTTTGCAAAAGTGGCTCAAAATGGAAGGTCCTGCAACTTACTACTATAGGCCATTTATGGAATCGAATGATATTTCTGAACCTTAACCAATGGGTAACAAAAGTGACATATGAAAAATACCATGTGGCCACCTTACACATAACTTGTATCATGAACATTGTATGGAAACCTATAAAATGCAACTGTAATGGGGCAGGTAGCACATGTTTATCTGTATTCAAGGCTCAGGCATTGTTCCACACACCAAGTATAAAACAAATCAAACAATAAACAAAGTTGTGTACAGGACTTACTGTAACAAAAAGTATTTGCGGCCATTCCAGTCTTGTATGAGAGGCGCGGGAATGCAGCAGAGTTCGATCGACCATCCATTGGTCGGCTTCATTGTCTTTCCGAGTCTTGTCATATCTTACAACTCCGCCACACAGGGACAAGTACGAGAGAACTGCCGAAAAATACTGGATGGCTATTGCCTCCTTGTAGTGGGCGATTAGGTATAAGTTGATGAGCAGCTGTAAAAAATGAAGAAAATTTCAGAAACAATGGGTAAACTGGGGTCAAAAGTTACAGTGCACTACTTCAGATATCTATCTTAAATGCGTGCTATTCTATTGAAATTTTAATGGCTTTTTTCTGACCAAAAAGTAAAAACAAACGGCCATTGGACAAAAAGAGGTAAAGGAGAAAAAAATGAATGAAAACAAAATGTATCTGTTTTTGGCATTTAAACTTAGCGTGTAAGCACAACATATTCTAGGGGCAGTCAGGCGCTTATGACAAGGAAGCACAAGGGCACTAACATTTTAAGCTGCTGAAAGTTTATCTGTAGTGGCAAATGCCCATTTTAAGTCCACTGAAAAATGTATTCGACTTTTGCCTGGCTTTTTTCGGACTGCATTCATAAACACAGATAGTGTATATTGCTTCGGTAATAACACACACCTGAGGGAGAGATTCCAGCATGCTCTCAGATAATTTCAATGTGTTTAAATGGGCAACCACTGTTCCCTGGTCAACCTCTGCCACCAGCTGCTCTTTTCCTTCTCCCCTTCAACACCATCAATCGCCGCCAAGGATGGCATACTCAGTGACATGTTGGCTGGAGGAAAAACTGAAGCACTGCAATGGACATTAGAATCCTGAAAATAGCAAATTTGATATTAAAAACATTTAGTTGCAATATGTATCCAGCACATTATGTTTAGCAATTCTCCATCAT
>QXVZ01020427.1:0-29184 GCA_008931825.1 Phallusia fumigata | reverse complement strand
CTTTTTCGTCAGTTTCAATTCAAAAATGCCTTGCGATTACAAGGAGGCTTACAACATCAACGGCGAATTATTCGCTCGTGATAAGAGCGAGTGGCCGGATGACATTGCTCCCGGTTTCTCTCGTGGAATTAAGGATTTTATGGAACGCGCAAGGCGACTGGCGCTTCGCGTTCTTCATGCGTTGGCTATCGGAATGAAATTAAAGGTTTGAAAGCTTTAACAATGAAATTAGTTACTGTTTCCGTTACAATGGTTCCAAAACGTAAAACTTTGGAATGACTCAAATTTCTTTATCTTTAGGACGAGTATTTCTTTCACAAAAGCCACAGCAAAATGCACACGGCGGAAAACCATTCAACGGCAAAAACTGTTTACTATCCACCGATCACCGAGCAACTGCTGCCTGGGCAAATTAGATGTGGAGAGCATGCCGACACTTCGTCTGTGACGTTGTTGTTCCAAGACCATGTCGGCGGTTTGCAGGTTAGATGTGCATTACAACGAAATTAGAATTCGTCGAACAGTGCTGCTGCTTATGGTCATTTCGAANAAAAGTTATCTGTTTTAAGGGGTACAAGATCTGTTTTTAGTGGGTACAATGGTGCTGAGACATAAGGGTCAACTATATAGGTATTACATTATATCTACAACACCAAAACATTTTTTTTGTTATTTAAACATTAGAACAGCAATAATCACTTTCCGGAAATTACAGAAGGGGTACGAGAAATAGAATTAGTGATTTTTAAGGGTTGCCGAAAGGGTTGAAAATCACTGCACTAGTGATGGTACACAGTTGGGCACCACGGATTTGAACTTTAAAAACAGGCAAAATATCACGGTTTTGCAACACGACAGACCTTAATACTGGAAATCGCAACGAACTCGTGATTAAATGTTGAAATATTACTTGCTGTCAGATATTTGACGTCAGTTTTTAAAGCCCTGTCCTGCTTTGCATTGGACAGTTGTCGTTTCTGTAGCAAGACAATCTTAGAAGGCTGTTTCGCTGATTCACGATGGGTAAAAACAGCATTCCGGTAATTGATTTTGAGTCGTGTAGTTTAACTAAAAAGGAATGCGCGCACGAAGATTTAGCTAAAATCGGGGAACAGCTGATCGAAGGATTCTCAAATATTGGTTTTGTGTATTTGAAAAACGCTGGTATTAGCGAGTAAGTATTTCGAGAGTTCAGTGGTAAATAGGTGCATTGAATATGTTTATTGTTTTAAAGTGCCTACGTGCAAGATTTTCACAAACTGACAGAAACGTTCTTTCTGAATCCTGTGGAAAAGAAGATCAGATTCGCCAAGGAGGGAGGCAACAACTTTGGATGGATCGCAAACAAAACAGAAAATGGCTCGTAAGTATAAGTAGGTTAACTTCATAGCATGCGCTCTGTTTTTAAATATGTCCTGTTGTATCTTCCTAAAACGTTACTGAAGCATTTTGCGTCGTCTGTCGGTAATAGTGATGATGACACATACATAACATATGAACCAGCACGTATAAGTAAAAGCACTAATAAAAAGATATGCGAAAGAATAGTTAACTCTAATTTTGTTAAAATCTATTTCGCAGGCCTATAAAGACTCGTGGATGAAAGCAAGGAAACTGTTTGTCTACCCATGATATTTTTGTGTTCTTTTTCGTCAGTTTCAATTCAAAAATGCCCTGCGATTACAAGGAGGCTTACAACATCAACGGCGAATTATTCGTTCGCGATACGAGCGAGTGGCCGGATGACATTGCTCCTGGTTTCTCTCATGGAATTAAGGAATTTATGGAACGCGCAAGGAGACTGGCGCTTCGCGTTCTTCATGCGTTGGCAATTGGAATGGAATTAAAGGTTTGAAAGCTTTAACAATGTTCTTAAATTAGTTACTGTTTCCGTTACAATGGTTCCAAAACGTAAGGCTTTGGAATGACTCAAATATCTTTATCTTTAGGATGAGTATTTCTTTCACAAATGCCACAGCAAGATTAACACGGCGGAAAACCATTCAACGGCAAAAATTGTTTACTATCCACCGATCACCGAGCAACTGCTGCCTGGGCAATTCAGATGTGGAGAGCATGCCGATACTTCGTCTGTGACGTTGTTGTTCCAAGACCATGTCGGCGGTTTGCAGGTTAGATGTGCATTACAACGAAATTAGAATTCGTCGAACAGTGCTGCTGCTTATGGTCATTTCGAACACACCTTAATTAAAAACATAGCTGCCAGAGAGCTTATATTTACTAAAACTTTGTTATGAAAGTGTTTTGTCAACAGATTGTTGAGACAGTGAATTGTATTTACTAAGAACAAACTCTCTGGTAGGCTCTCTGGTTTTAAACTGAGTTATTTTATTAGTTCGTGTGGTGTTGTTGTAAATTTTGAACACAGCCATGAAGTTTCAATCACCAAAATTTCCTCACTGGTATTTTTAGCGCTTTTAAAGTTGTAAAAAAGAGGACTTTTAAATGTGAAACATTGCGATCAAGACTTTTAAATGTGAACGCTTCTGTATTAAGGTCCGTGCGAAAGACGGCACTTTTGTGGATGCTACACCGATAAAGGAAACTGTTGTTGTGAATGTTGGGGACGTTCTGCAATTGTGGACCAAGGGAAAGCTCCGGTCATGTGTAAGTTTGCAATATGCTTCAATTGGTATTAAATCAAATATTGAAACTTCTGTACGCGTATTGTGTTCAACCGAAGTTTTAATTGATTACTTAATTCGAAATGAATGATAAAAACACTCATTTGATTTTTGAAGAAACATCGCGTCGTGGTTAAAGAAGGCGAAATAATGGAGAAGCAACTTCGCCGATCGTTGGTCTATTTTGCTTTATGTGACAACGACATCTACGTTGACAAACCACTGGAGTACAAGGATGAAAGCCTGAACGACAAAAATGACAGAGGTCAATTTATGACCACCGAAGAATGGTTGGCAGAACGAGTTAAACAACTGTGGCCAGTTAAAGAAGAATAAATAGAAAAAATATCAGTTGTAATCTACAATAGTACTGCAATCTTCTGTTAACTTTTTAAACTTAATGTGTTGTGCCAAGTTTAAACAAATTCCGTTTAACCTTACATCTGTTAAACTGATCATGTTGACAAGGTGTTTTTCCATGCAATCCATACGAAATGTTGTTTTAATAATTTGCAAACATCTATTTAAGGTTCCAAAATGTTTCATAACTTTACATCTTGAACCAAGGTACCCGATATTGCGCGAACATTTGATAGAAGTGATTGTCCAACGTACTCCCCCCTAGGAGTATATAACGTTGTGTACAGCATTCACCTCATCCTATTCATTCCATAACTATCGCGTACTCCTGCATATTCTTTTGTAGCAGGTTTAGACCGAAGCATTTTGCTCTACGCAAAACTTTCCTTGCCGAAAAGATATTTTTGTCGTGTCACTTTGCCGATTACATCGCCTAATAGCATCTCTTACAGTTGTACAAATAAAATCGGGTATTCAAACGAAGTTAGGCTAAGGTGCTCTTGTAAAGTTCTCGTTAACGCAGAAAGACAAATTGCAACTGGACCGGGACGCTACTACTAATAAATATAAATACTAACAGATCAGAAAAGGTTTGTAGCCACACGGTAATTGTGAAGGTTAAGTTCACATTGTTTTGTGTTTTAAATCTCATAGCTGTTTTCAATTCCACAAACCCGAACCACACGAAGACCGAAAGTTCACAAGCGGGTAAATATCTGATTTCACCGGAAGCCCATTGCACGAACAAGCGCTCAGACTGCAAGTTGCCCTTTTCTTCTGCCCAGCAGTAATCAAGTGTAACAACAAGCTTAACCAGTACACGAACTTCGCTTATTGTTCGCTTGTAAAGTTTTGGTTAACACAGGGAGCTGAATTGCTACTGGTCCCGCTCCCGAACCATACTAGATAAATACCGCAAGGTAGAAAAGGTTTACACACAAATTCTTTTCGACATATTTTGAAGGTTGACGTCGTTTTGTTTAGTGTCCCGTCGAACCCACCGATTATAAACGGTTGACTTTGTTAAACGAAATTTTATCAACCCAAACCCGTTGTTTTATATCCTCAAAACCAATCCATACCCGGCATAATAGTTTACAGCGGTTCGAATTCCTGGTTTAACAGGCCAAGAACAGGCTCCAAGACCGCATGTTGCCTTTTTCTTTAGCTCAACAGCTTCAAAGTTGTCGCCAAAATACATTCACGTTTTTCTGTTCCGCGTTGCAGCAGCATGTGCGACAGCTATATCCCTATAGTTGACTTCGAGTCATGCAGGTTGGAGAAAGAAAAATGTTCACAAGAAGATCTAGCGAAAGTCGGAAAGTTGTTAGTTGAAGCTTTTTCTGACGTGGGTTTCGTGTACCTGAAAAATTATGGCATTACTGAGTATGTACTAACTAGCCCCAAACTAAATGTGAACAATGACTTTAAGGTCGTGTTTGTTTTTTTAGTTCATACGTGGAAGATCTCCAAGACGTGACGGGGAAGTATTTCACCAGTCCATTGCAAGACAAGTTAAGATATAAGAGAAAGGGCACTGCTAACTTTGGATGGGTCGCCACAGGAGAGGAAAACCCTGGGCAAGTTTTGTGGACTCTTCACTGTCTTGCGGTTTTAACGTTAAAACCTTTTAGCGTGTAACCGATTATCATATTAACTGGCGCACGAAACAACACTCAATATTTGCTCTTTTGTACAGATTTTTCAACGTGACCGAAGGCCAGGCTCGCAAGGGCCATTATATCTGTGAAAAGTGTGAAATTAGAATTACTTTCGTGTATAAGAATGAAGTCTAAAAAATCTGGTCCTAATAGAAGTCATACATAATGTAGTTATGTATGCTTAAACGGCTGCTTCCAAACAATAGGTTGTTAATACCTGTTTAACCTTGAAGATTGGATCCCAATGTACCTTGCGATTACAAAGAGTTTTTCAACGTCAACGGTGGATCGTTTGACCGGGATAAGAGCGAGTGGCCGGATGACATTGCTCCAGGTTTCTCTCATGGAATACTGGATTTTATGGAACGCGCTCAAAAATTGTCACATCGTATTCTTCATGCTCTGGCAATTGGATTGGGATTGAAAGTAAGTGAATCATATCTTCATTGAGACATGTTGTGTCAGGGTAACTGTGACGAAATCAAAGACGGACATATAGTGCTTATAAAGCGACATGCTTTAAAAGAGATAAAGAATGACTTGTCTTTAGGGGGGGCCTCCTACCTGACAACAACAAACCTACTGTTTTTTGCTCGTAGGACGAGTTCTTTTTTCACAAATGTCACAGCAAGATGCATTCCGCCGATAGTTTCACCACTGCAAGGACTTTGTACTACCCGCCTGTAACTGCTGACGACTTGCTGCCAGGACAACTACGACTGGGAGAGCATTCTGACCTCACGACGATCAGTTTGGTGTTTCAGGACAGCATTGGTGGTTTGCAGGTGAACGATTGACCTTTAACTACAAATGTAAGGACATGACTAGTGCCTTGGTCAAAACATATGTTTTGTCTGAAGGTTAAGAAGGTTGATGGGGCGTACATAGATGCACAACCGTATGAGGATACTGTTTTAATCAACGTTGGCGACACGTTGGAACTGTGGACCGATCACAAGCTGAAATCAACTGTATGTGCCGAGAAGGCAACAACTTTATTATATATAACACATAAAGTGAATTTGTGCGCGGATGTTTAACTATCAATCACATAGTATGTTCGTTTTCATTTACCAGAAAAGCTTTGTCACAGTAGTTGGACCGTACTTGTCATACTATTTCTTACGTTTTCCTTATACCAGTACATGTGTTATCCTTTTCTACAGAAGCACCGTGTTGTGTTCAAGGAGGGTGAACTGCGAAACAAGGCAGTTCGTCGTTCCTTGGCGTATTTCGTCCATCCCAACAACGATGCGTACATCAACAAGCCGTTTGTCTACAAAGACGAAAGATTGAATGTGGCTGACGACGAACCGATCAAGCTTCTCACTTCGCTGGAGTGGATCATGGAAAAAATGAAACTTCTCTGGGACACCGAAGAAAAGTAGAAGATGAATGGTGAATCCTGCGGTTGTCAGACGGAACCTAAATCCTTAACTTCGCTGTTGTTGTTCGACTTTCTTTAATTTAACGCGATGCATGTTCATCAATTATAAACCCATCATGTGATTAATGTGTTTGAATGCGTTGCGTGATAGTAATACAAAGAGAATGTCAAAGCAAATTAGTACTGGTCTGTTTTGCACTAACGCTGTAACAAATGACAACGTCTGTCGGTTAAGTTTGCTGACTTGCGAAATCTTCAACATACAGGTACCGAACGCAAGCTCATCCAGTTAAAACTGCCTTTTTCACTTTTGTAAATCGCGTACGGTGAACGGGTCAAGCAAGTTTCTTGCACTGTTTACGGTCAGTCGCGTTTGCCGATAACAAACGACCAGTTCCAGATTGAAAGTGGCGTGTAGCAAAACATAACAGGAAAATGCCAGAAAGTGATATACCTATTATTGATTTTGCAACATGTGGTTTGGAAAAAGAAGAGTGTACACGAGGCGACCTGAGTAGGTTGGGAAACTTGCTCATTCAAGCTTTTTCAGATATCGGCTTTGTTTATCTCAGGAACTCTGGAATCAGTGAGTAAGTTTTGAAAGGTATCTTTTCAGCTGTGTATGTGAGCTTTGTAGTATCACGTGCTGCTAAAGAAGTTTGGTACCTGCTTCGCATCCAGACAGCGTTTATGCTGCAAATAGCTCCATGCCTGCACGCATGCTGGGCACACACACCACACACGTGCTATACGTCAGGCACATTCATTTATCGCACGCGTCTGCCAGTCCAGCAACGCAATGGAGCTTTTTCAAACGTGGATTAAAGAGACGGAAACAACGAATTGGTCCACAATTAAACATTGTCGATTGAACGTAAAAGGAAAACAATTATGCACAATCTAAGTTAAAATTGTGCTGTCAGAAATTGCTGCTTCATTCAGTTTCTTTTTTAGTAGGCTACCAGTATTATGCAATTCGCATCACCAACAATATTTTGACCTGAAAATCGTTACTGACGAACACAAAAGCAGTCGAGTAACACCTAATACTTTTCTCCATGCTTTTCCAATGTTATCTTTTTCTTATTTGTAGTGACTTCGTGCAAGAGGTCAACAAAATAACCGCGCAATTTTTCGAAAGTTCAATCAGCGAAAAAGAAAGATACAACAAAAAGCCAGGAGAAAACTTTGGATACATGGGAATTGAAACTGAAAGGTTAAAAATAGTTTTAGTGATTGGAGTTTAAGGTAATCCTGAACACGTATAAACACGTATCTCTTCAGGTCAAATCCCAATCTACCGTGCGATTATAAAGAACTTTTTAACGCCAGTGGTGCCGCATTTTACCGTGAAAAACAAGATTGGCCCGATGACATAGCACCTGGGTTTTCTGACGTCATGTTGGATTTCATGGAACGTTCCAAACACCTTTCTCTGCGTATTTTGCATGCTATGGCCATCGGTCTGGAACTTAAGGTATTGTGTATGTAACGATTGTCACAAACACCAACATGTGGTTTGGACCCGTCAACTCTTGATCACCCAGCATACAAAGTTTCATAGCATTTATGTGTGAACAGTTTTATGTCATATGTTGTAACAATCTCTCTTGAAATGTTAGGATGAAAAGTTTTTCCACAAGTGCCACTCCGATATGCATTCAAAGGAAACTTTCACAACGGGTCGAACCTTGTACTACCCTCCTGTCACCAACGAACTAAAACCTGGTCAACAGCGACTCATGGAACATTCTGATTTCACTTCGATTTCGATGATATTTCAAGACAGTGTCGGTGGGCTCCAGGTAAGTTTGAATAAACCCTAAGTTTATCATTGAACTTACTTGAATCACGCTGATGGTCATAATTGTTTTAAATGGCAGGCAATTTTTGACCTCAGCCCAATGGGCTGTCTCTGTACAGGCCATGTTTGGTTAACTTGGTCGCCCCAGGCGCGTCACACAAATTTAGACACGGGCGGAGAATCATTTTGGCTTGGGAGTTTGAAAGCAAAATCAAGGGGAGCGGAATAGGACAGCGATTTAACGTTATTTACTTTCATGTAACATATGCCAACATTCACATGCCATGTCGACCTCGATCACACTAAACGCGTTTTAGTTTGCAGTCAGTTGGCGACCTGTGGGAGACGATTTTACATAATGATACCAAATGTNTGCGTACATCAACAAGCCGTTTGTGTACAAAGACGAAAGCTTGAATGTGGCTGACGACGAACCGATCAAGCTTCTCACTTCGCTGGAGTGGATCATGGAAAAAATGAAACTTCTCTGGGACACCGAAGAAAAGTAGAAGATGAATGGTGAATCCTGCTGTTGTCAGACGGAACCTAAATCCTTAACTTCGCTGTTGTTGTTCGACTTTCTTTAATTTAACGCGATGCATGTTCATCAATTATAAACCCATCATGTGATTAATGTGTTTGAATGCGTTGCGTGATAGTAATACAAAGAGAATGTCAAAGCAAATTAGTACTGGTCTGTTTTGCACTAACGCTGTAACAAATGACAACGTCTGTCGGTTAAGTTTGCTGACTTGCGAAATCTTCAACATACAGGTACCGAACGCAAGCTCATCCAGTTAAAACTGCCTTTTTCACTTTTGTAAATCGCGTACGGTGAACGGGTCAAGCAAGTTTCTTGCACTGTTTACGGTCAGTCGCGTTTGCCGATAACAAACGACCAGTTCCAGATTGGAAGTGGCGTGTAGCAAAACATAACAGGAAAATGCCAGAAAGTGATATACCGATTATTGATTTTGCAACATGTGGTTTGGAAATAGAAGAGTGTACACGAGACGACCTGAGTAGGTTGGGAAACTTACTCATTCAAGCTTTTTCAGATATCGGCTTCGTTTACCTCAGGAACTCCGGAATCAGTGAGTAAGTTTTGAAAGGTATCTTTTCAGCTGTGTATATGAGTTTTGTGTTATTACCTGCTGCTAAAGAAGTTTGGTACCTGCTTCGCATTCAGCAGTTGTTATACTACGCGTAAAGGAAAGCGTTTATGCTGCAAATAGCTTCATGCCTGCACGCATGCTGGGCACACACACCACACACGTGCTATACGTCAGACACATTCATTTATCGCACGCGTCTGCCAGTCCAGCAACGCAATGGAGCTTTTTCAAACTTGGATTAAAGAGACGGAAACAAAGAATTGATCGACAATTAACCATTGTCGATTGAACGTAAAAGGAAAATAATTATGCACAATCTAAGTAAAAATTGTGCTGTCAGAAGTTGCTGCTTCATTCAGTTTCTTTTTTGTAAGTAGGCTACCAGTATTATGCAATTCGCCTCACCAACAATATTTTGACCTGAAAATCGTTACTGACGAACACAAAAGCAGTCGAGTAACACCTAACACTTTTCTCCATGCTTTTCCAATGTTAACTTTTTCTCATTTGTAGTGACTTCGTGCAAGAGGTCAACAAAATAACCGCGCAATTTTTCGAAAGTCCAATCAGCGAAAAAGAAAGATACAACAAAAAGCCAGGGGAAAACTTTGGATACATGGGAATTGAAACTGAAAGGTTAAAAATAGTTTTAGTGATTAAAGTTTAAGGTAATCCTGAACACGTATAAACAAGTATCTCTTCAGGTCAAATCCCAATCTACCGTGCGATTATAAAGAACTTTTTAACGCCAGTGGTGCCGCATTTTACCGTGAAAAACAAGATTGGCCCGATGACATAGCACCTGGATTTTCTGACGTCATGTTGGATTTCATGGAACGTTCCAAACACCTTTCACTACGTATTTTGCATGCTATGGCCATCGGTCTGGAACTTAAGGTATTGTGTATGTAATGATTGTCACAAACACCAACATGTGGTTTAGACCCGTCAACTCTTGATCACCTAGCATACAAAGTTCTATGCATTTATGTGTGAACAGTTTTATGTCATATGTTGTAACAATCTCTCATGAAATGTTAGGATGAGAAGTTCTTTCACAAGTGCCACTCCGATATGCATTCGAGGGAAACTTTTACAACGGGTCGAACATTGTACTACCCTCCTGTCACCAACGAACTAAAACCTGGTCAACAGCGACTCATGGAACATTCTGATTTCACTTCGATTTCGATGATATTTCAAGACAGTGTCGGTGGGCTTCAGGTGAGTTAAAATAAACCCCAAGTTTATTGCATCATTGAACTTAATTGAATTACGCTCATGGTCATAATTGTTTTAAATGGCAGACAATTTTTGACCTCAGCCCAATGGGCTGTCTCTGTACAGGCCATGTTTGGTTAACTTGGTCGCCCCAGGCGCGTCACACAAATTTAGACACGACCCGAAGAATGATTTTTGCTTGGGAGTTTGAAAGCAAAATTGAGGGCCGGGGAATAGGACAGTTACTTAACGTTATTTACTTTCATGTAACATATGCCAACATTCACATGCCATGTCGACCTCGATTACATTAAATAAGTTTTAGTTTGCAGTCAGTTCGCTACCTTTGAGAGACGATTTTACATAATGATACCAAATGTTGCTACGATTTTAAATGATGCCATTTTTTTCATATTGATTGAAAAATAGGTTCAACGCGTGGACGGCGAATACGTGGACGCAACGCCAGTAGAAGGAACTGTGTTGGTTAACATCGGTAACACATTGCAGTATATGACAAAAGGCAGACTGAAGTCCACGGTAAAGACAACTTTATTCAACCAAGTTTACTTGTTTGAAAACAACTAAACATTACAGAAACACCGTGTGATTGTTCCTCAAAATAAACACCTGCTGAAAACTGTTCGACGTTCGTTGGCCTACTTCGTTCACGCTAACAACGACTCCTACATCAACCAGCCACTTGTTTACAAGGATGAAAGCCTGAATGAGACCGATCCTGTTCCCCGGGAAAAGTTAATGACATCCAAAGAATATTTGCTCGCTACGATGCGAGCTGTATGGGAGAACCGAGCTTAATCTATACGCACAAACAACATTGAAAAACACTCAAGTTTAAGCAAAACAATATTTTAGGTGAACATTTTGTGTTCATGCGTTTTGCAGAGAACAGTTGTTAATGCAATTTTGTAGGGTGGTGTTTGCAAAAATAAACTGCTAATGGTAAAGCGCTTTTTCAAACTTCATGTAGTATTTTTGTATTTTACCCTCTACTAATTCAATGTTATAGCGAAGGACCTTACCTGACAGAAACACAAGATAACACGGATACAACAGACAGAACATGTAAGGGGGGTTTAGGTGTAACAGCTATAGGTGAACTGTATATTACTGTCGCAAAATATTTGGATAATTGCGGCACAGCATTTACCACCGAGAGCATAATTTACGCGGTAAAATGCAGCACCATTGGCGTTTTAATTTTTTATATAGGTACGGAAGATTGGGATTACCCTGAAGATATAATTTGTTAGTAGCATTATCGTNCGCACAGATTTGACCCCAACCTACCGTGCGATTACAAAGAGGCATTTAACGCAAACAGTGGATCATTATTTCGCAAGAAGGAAGATTGGCCTGAGGACATTGCTCCTGGGTTTTATGACGCCATGTCGGAATTCATGGAACGTTCCAGCAAACTTACCCTACGTATTTTACGGACGTTGGCTATTGGCCTTAAGCTCAAAGTTCCGTAAAGTTTCGAGATTTTATAATTCGAATTTCTTTGTAATTAACGTAGTTGCTTGCCGACAAGAAGACGAATTTTATGCTTAAGTCTGTTTTGTTTGTGCAAAAGGACGATGAGTTTTTCAACAAGTGTCACTCCGATCTGCGTTCGAAGGAAACTTTTACAACGGGTCGAACTTTGTACTACCCTCCTGTCACCAACGAATTAAAACCTGGTCAGCAGCGACTTCTGGAACATTCGGATTTTACCTCGATTTCCTTGGTTATCCCAGACAGCAATGGCGGACTTCAGGTCAGTAAAAATTAGACTACAAAAATTCCCATAGGGGGCAGCCACGATGGTGACGCGGTAATGCATTTGTAACGTCATTGATTTCAATTTCAGCTTGGTGTTTCCATTAGCTATATGCTTAAAACCGATGGATTTCATTGGATTGCTTTAATTTTGAATTTACATCCGTAAATAACAGATTACACCAGTGGAATGACAATTTAGGTTGAAGAAAGACATTTTGTGTGTAGAGTGTGTATTAGGGCTTAACTTAAAGACATAATAGTACGGAACTTAACTTCTAAATTCCGTTAAAGGTGCAACATGTTAATGGTGAATTCGTGGACGCAACGCCCATTGAAGGAACTGTACTGGTCAGCACTGGTGATACAATGCAGTATTGGACCAAGGGAAAACTGAAATCTACGGTATACTATTGGTTACTTGCTTTTGCGATAATAAAACAACTGGTGGAATCAATTCGTTTCATGCAGAAACACCGCGTTGTCGTCCCTGAAAATGAGTTTCTCTTAAAAACTGTGCGACGTTCGTTGGTTTACTTCGTTCACCCCAACAACGATGTTTATGTTAACAAACCACTGGAGTACAAAGATGAAAAGCTGAATGACGTCAATGGCGTTTCCCCGGATGAGCTGTTGACATCGAAGGAATATATGTTACAAGTAATTCGCGCTTTGTGGGAAGGCAGGGCATAAACTGGACAACAAACCGGCATAAGTAGATACATCCAAAATATAGTGATACAGTCAGCGAATTGAAAAACTTTACGTTAATTTATTCAATTTCTTTGTTCCTTATATGGGAAGACGATGTTGTACATATTTCGTCCGTTCTTGTGTAACCAATTGTACATGTTAACATTTGATGCTTACACGCCTCATTTTGAACTCGTATTAGGTCGATTAGATCGTGATTTTGGAATGTTTGTTCCACAGTAGTTGATTGTTACCAATGTACGATCTGTATATGATGTGTTTGTCTTTCGTTAGCCTCTAACCGCTCAAATCTTGCTGTGCTAAATTTGTTGCGAGCAAAATACACATGACATGATAGTTTAAGAGGCGACGGCCGTTGTGATTTTAAGGTGAAGTTGCGAACACACAACAATGATTATTCAGATCTACAGCACGAGGCTTTTGTTCGGACAACTAAAATATCTGACAAAAATGCATTTGTAATTATCAGGGGAGCTGAAAACACGGTGAAACAACTGAAGTAAAAAAATAGGTCGCGATTGTACAGCAAGTCATAAAATAACACGATAACCAATCATTGTTGATACATTGATGCAAACCAACTACAGGCTATACAAAATGGGTATCCTGAAAATTACCTAACATTTCAAGCTGTGCCTTTGATACCGTTCCGCAAACCTTGTTTTGTGTTTACTTTTCAGCGTGTACATTGCCCATTGTCAGTTTGCGTTGTACAGGTAGAATTTTTGAAAAAAAGGCTTGCAACACTGGCCTATATTATTGTTTCAAAAACGTTTCTGCCGATTGCGCAACATCCGTCATAGATGGTGTAACATTGCACTGTGTGTTGCAATAACCGCAAAGTTTACCTGGGTCGTCATTGCTGAATTTTCACAACTTTGATTCGCATCTAGTGAAACTCGGTATAAGTGCAGGCGTTCTGGTTATCAAAAGGGGGCGTTATTGTTGGATTTCTGGCAACATTTTCTGTACCAGGATTGTTTTCGCTAGGCTGTGACAGCAAAAATGACCGACGGCTACATACCAGTAATCGACTTTAAAACATGTGGATTGGAAGAAGCTATCTGCTCACATGAAGACCTAGGTGTAGTGGGAAATTTGCTTGTGCAAGCTTTCTCCGAAGTCGGCTTTGTTTACCTCAAAAACACAGGAATAACAGAGTAAGTAGCATTGCATTTGTAGATCTTGCATTACGACTAAGCAGTTTTTACGCAGCCTAGTGAAAAACAAGCTTCAAATTCTTTGCAACATTTTAGACTTACTTTGAAAAGTTGCTTACTGAAGATGTATTTCATTGAAACGTATCAAAAACCAGCAGAAGGTAGCGTGCAACTGTACAGGCACACACGTGCTGACAGACATGCACACACAATTGCTCGAATGCAACAGCCTGTACATTCAGCAGTTGTCACAGACTTTCAACAACCGCTGTAGTACGGTCAGAAATTTAATCTTGTTTGTAACCTATCTGGATACAACCAAAAAACTATTAGTTTGATCCTGCCATTTTCTTAACGAAAGGTCAATTGTTCAAATTATTTACTAATTTTATGGACAAAATTTCAAACACAAACTAATCGAGTTTATACCGACCTCTCTTTTTCACGTGTGCTCCAACGCCGTGAAAAATCTAAAATCAAACCACGCATTCTAACATTTTAATACCTTCTAACTTTACAGTCGCTTTCTGCAAAAAGTCAATGACACAACAGAAAAGTTTTTCACAAGTGAACACAGTGAAAAAGAAAGATACAGCAAAAAGTCAGGTCAAGTCTTCGGATTTGTTGGCATTGGAAAGGAAAGGTACGCGCACTTACATGTATGTTGTTATTGGCGATTAATTTGATTCGTGCAAGGTTTATTTGAGCAGGTTTAACCCTGATTTGCCATGTGACTACAAAGAAGCGTACGACGTTGATGGCACATCATTCCATCGCAATGAGGAAGATTGGCCTGATGATATTGCACCGGGGTTTTCTGAAGTTATGCTGGATTTTATGAAACGTTCGAAAAAACTTGCCCTTCGTATTCTGCAAGCTATTGCTGTTGGTTTGCAACTAGAGGTAATTTACTTGTTCCAGTGGCGTAAATCCAGAGTTTTTTTGAAATGACGTCACATTGATTTTTTTAAGGCACAAATAATGGGTTACATTTCGACCAAGGCAGCCGTAAAATGCCGTCGATCCCTCGTTGCAAAAATATTTTTAAAAAGCGCTGAAATCGTATTAATACTATAACACTTAGCCAATCAAAAATACATGGGAGGACAAATGAATATAGGTCCAACAAGCAATTTTTTTTGGGAGGGACATGTACCCTCCGGGATTTGCGCCATTTTGTCGGTAATAAGTGTGCTAATTTGTTTATGACAGGATGAGGAGTTCTTCGCCAAATGTCACTCCAACATGCATTCGAAAGAAACATTTGTAACGGGTCGTACGTTATATTATCCCCCTGTCTCAAAAGAATTGAAGCCCGGCCAACAGCGCCTCCTGGAACACTCGGATTTTACTTCCATCACGTTGGTGTATCAAGACAATGTTGGTGGACTTCAGGCAAGTAGTGGTCAGCAAAAATGTTTGGTTATTGCTAAAATTTTGACCGAAGATATAAACAACATTTAATGTGAAAATCAAGAACATCCTCTGAAAAGAAAGGTCGCGAGGATAAACCGGATGGTTCATCTAAGATTGTTGGCATTTTTATTTGTTAAAGTCTACCGTGTTCATCTCGCACAAAATGCAGGTGCAAAGTTGTCATGCTTTTCCAACCTAACAAATCAAGAAAACTTACAAACATACAGAAGATAGGTCACTCTAAAACTTCAAAACAACCACATAACTCAAAAGTTTTAACAAAAGTAAATCCTTACTATTGAGAAACTGTAATAAAAAGGTGCAACATGTTGACGGAAGATACGTAGACGCAACGCCTGTTGAGGGAACTGTATTGGTCAACATTGGTAACACAATGCAGCATTGGACCAAAGGAAAACTAAAATCTACGGTATTGTGTAACTTGTTGTCACAATGTTGATTTTACAGACCGTCAATTTTTTTGTATTTGTGCAGAAACATCGCGTGGTGGTTAGCGAAAACGAACACCAACTCAAAACAGTTCGTCGTTCGTTAGCCTACTTCGTTCACCCGAACAACGATACTTACATCAACAAACCATTAGTTTACAAGGATAGGAGCCTAAACGATGACGTGGGCACTCCTCATGAAACGTTAATAACGTCAAAGGAGTTTTTGCTTGGAAGGAGCCGCGCATTGTGGGAAAACAAGCATTCTCCACAACCCGTTGAGCAGTGATCAACCAATTCCACATTTTTTGCTTCATAACATTTAAACGTTTCGCAATCAATTTGTGCTTTGTGATTGTTTTAGTGCAATTGTTCTGCCACGTTATTTTATTCAGCACATGAAATGAAAACCACTCTATTAATTCAAGCTGTTGTTCTTGCTTGATTTATCCAAAAGGCTTTATTGGAGATTTAAAAATGAAAAGGAACAGATTGTGAAACGTAATCGACCAATCAGTTCTCACAACTACTCAGAAATCAGTGTTTGTCAATCACACAAAAATGTAAAAAAGAACCCCAAGCAAAAGGGGTGGATGCAAATCAACAGGTGTCTATATCAATATAGTTTGTTAGCAATTGTTTTTACAGCAAACCTCAAACCAACAACTTCGAACATGCCTTGATTTCTGACAATAAAGTACTAAAGTGTTGATTGTACATATAATATGATTTTTTTAAGACAAATGTAATTCTCTCACACAAAAATAGTCTATTTTGTAAACTGCTAATAAAATACTTGCCTTGTACTAGTGTGTCATGGATAGAATTTTCAGATTTTTGTTTGTACCACCAAATTCCAAACAGTTTCAAACTATAGCCACAACTTCGTTTTACGTTTTGTTGACCCCACAATAAACCCATAAATCTGCAACATTAAAAACAAATAAATTTGTAAATGCCTAAAAAACCTTTTTTTAACTTTTAATTTAACTTAGACACAGTATTATTCAAGAAACAAGAAATCAAATAGTACACAAATAAAAGTGTACAAAATGTAAAAATAACACATTCATAAATTCTAGGTAAACTTAATTAACGACTAAAGTATTAGGTTATTTTTAAGCATGCTGTTTTATTCGCTAATGTCCAACAGAAAAAAATAGCTACTGTCCAAAAAACTCTAACCATGACAAGAATGGTCAGTTTGTGAAATGTCTGCAAAGTGCAGCTTGGTTCCAAATGTAAACTGCCAGGATTTTTAGTTTTTTAATCAAAACATTAACTGCTTCTACATGCTTGCATGCGCCATGTGATCCAGTACCAAATAAACACTTACATTCTGTGTTAGCTTACGTCTTAATCGACATGGAAAATTGGCATAGTTAATGTTCTCTGTGTTCCATAGCTTTGGTTAACTGTCTAAATTCATGTTTTGTCCAGTTTGGTGGCAATGCAAAGGGATTAGTAACTGGTGTTCCCTTAAAATCCTGATTTCTTTCAGAGGCATCCAATCTAAACACAGAAATAAATAATTACTTGCACACAACTATAATCTCAAACAAACAGTGCTTTTCCTAACATAAGGGAGAAAAAGAATCATCCTGTTGTACTAAAAATATTCTCTAAAATAGTAAATACCTAAACTGAAATAAAGGTACTGTAACATCAACATGATGATATTTAACAATCACAATGTAAAGAAAAGCCTGAACTTTTGTCATAACTTCATACCACATACCTTTTTTATATCTTTCATATTGCCGGTGCACTGGAAGGAAAACGGGCATGAAGAAACTTAAAAGAAACTTGCAGCCACACGGGTAAAGAAACAACTACGAAGTTTTAGCTACAATTTTGAAGAAGTACAAACAAAACGCAAATCTTATCGACGTACCTCTCAGTTTTACCGGCGTTTGAGAGGCAACCAGGACCCCAATAGAGCTTTTTCTATTTTCACACTGTTTCGAACTAGTAGGTTTTCCGACAAACTAGTTGCGCGGTGACGCGGCAACGAAGTTTTTTTTGTGACTTGACTACGCTAAATCCCCTTTCGGGCGCTTGCAACTATCCTGTACGGTTTCTTTTAGTAGTTTGTTTTCCTGTCCAACCTAGACGCTCTTACCAAACACGGGTGGTTTATGATCTTAGCCCCATTACAGATTTGACCACCGTTCTCTCTATTCTTGATTCCCTGTTGCGCTGAACTCACCCTTCGACGGACGTGTGCCCACGTCTCATTTCGCCGACGGTATAGCAACAGCGCAATCGTGGGCGCCGGCAGAAAATTTTCCAGAAGGGGGCAAATAGTGATACATACATACTTTTTCATTCATGTGATTTTTTTGATTAAATATGTGTTATTAATAAAGTAAATTTTTCGGAATTCCATAAGGGCCAAGTGCCCCCTCCTGTCCGTACGTACCGGCGACCGCGAGGTTATTTATCCTTGTTACACCAATTTTTGAGTTGCGTTGAGTTTATTACGCGTGAAGAAAGAAACATAGCGACACAATAGCACTAAATCAATCACCAAGCCGAAAATAGCTGTGCAACGTTAAAACGTGTCGATATCTTTCACCAAACGAAATAAACTCAACCCGATTCAAAACTGTAGCTATAATCATGGTTGTGTATGGTTGTAGATATTTCGCTGCGGAGATGTCAACAAACAAACTTTCGTTTGGCGGGAAATCTGTGTTGGTTAAAAAATTTAATGGATTTGGCCGATGCCATGATGGCTGGATAATTGTGCAGTGTTACTTAGTTTGCAGTATTAGCGATATTGCCCACNCAATTGTTTTTACAGCAACCTCAAACCAACAACTTCGAACATGCCTTGATTTCTGACAATAAAGTACTAAAGTGTTGATTGTGCATAGAATATGATTTTTTTAAGACAAATGTAATTCTCTCACACAAAAATAGTCTATTTTGTAAACTACTAATAAAATACTTGCCTTGTACTAGTGTGTCATGGATAGAATTTTCAGAATTTTGTTTTTACCACCAAATTAAAAACAGTTTGAAAACTATAGCCACAACTTCAATTTACGTTTTGTTGTCCTCACAATAAACCCATAAATCTGCAACATTAAAAACAAATAAATTTATAAATGCCTAAAAAAACTTTTTTTAATTTTTAATTTAACTTAGACACAGTATTTTTCAAGAAATTGTCAAATAGTACACAAAAAAAATGTCCAAAATGTAAAAATAACACATTCATGAATTCCTGGTAAACTTATTCAACGACTAAAGTATCAGGTTATTTTAAGCATGCTGTTTTATTCGCCAATGTCCAAAAAACTCTCACCATGAGGAGAATGGGCAGTTTGTGAAATGTCTGCAAAGTGCAGCTTGGTTCCAAATGTAAACTGCCAGGATTTTTAGTTTTTTAATCAAAACATTAACTGCTTCTACATGCTTGCATGTGCCATGTGATCCAGTACCAAATAAACACTTACATTCTGTGTTAGTTTATGTCTTAATCGACATGGAAAATTGGCATAGTTAATGTTCTCTGTGTTCCATAGTTTTGGTTAACTGTCGAAATCCATGGTTTGTCCAGTTTGGTGGCAATGCGGAGGGTTTAGTAACTGGTGTTCCCTTAAAATTCTGATTTCTTTCAGAGGCATCCAATCTAAACACAGAAATAAATAATTACTTGCACACAACTATAATCTCAAACAAACAGTGCTTTTCCAAACGTAAGTAAGAAAAAAAATCATCCTGCTGTACTAAACGTATTCTCTAAAATAGTAAATAACTAATCTGAAATAAAGGTATTGCAACATCAACATGATGATACTTAACAATCACAATGTAAAGAAAAGCCTGAACTTTTTTCATAACTTTATACCACATACCTTTTTTATATCTTTCATATTGCCGGTGCACTGGAAGGAAAACGGGCATGAAGAAACTTGTAGCCACATGGGTAAAGAAACAACTACGAAGTTTTAGTTACAATTTTAAAGAAGTACAAACAAAACGCAAATCTTATCGACGTATCTCTCAGTTTTACCGGCGTTTGAGAGGCAACAAGGACCCCACTGGAGTTTTTCTATTTTCACACTGTTTCGAACAAGGCTTTCCGACAAACTAGTTGAGCGCCTGCGCGGTGACGCGGCAACAAAAAGTTTTGTTTTTTTGTGACTTTGTGACTACGCAAAATCGCTCCTCTTTCCGGCGCTTGCATCTATCCTGTGCGGTTTCTTTTAGTAGTTTGTTTTCCTGTCCAACCTAGACGCTCTTACCTAACACGGGTGGTTTATAGTCTTAGCCCACTTACAGATTTAACTAACGTCCTCTCTATTCTTGATTCCCTGTTGCGCTGAACTCACCCTTCGACGGACGTGTGCCCACGTCTCATTTCGCCTTCATTGACGGTATAGCAACAGCGCAATCGTGGGCGCCGGCAGAAAATTTTCCAGAAGGGGCAAATAGTGACACATTCATACTTTTTCATTCATGTGATTTTTTTTGATTAAATATGTGTTATTAATAAAGTAAATTTTTCGGAATTCCATGAGGGCCAAGTGCCCCCTCCTTGCCCGTACGTGCCGGCGACCACGAGGTTATTTATCCTTGTTATACCAATTTTTGAGTTGCGTTGAGTTTATTTCGCGTGGTGAAAGAAAACATAGCGACACAAGCACTAAATCATTCATCAGGCCGAAAATAGCTGTGCAACGTTAAAACGTGTCGATATATTTCACCAAAAGAAATAAACTCAACCCGATTCAAAACAGTAGCTATAATCATGGTTGTATATGGTTGTAGATATTTCGCTGCGGAGATGTCAACAAACAAACTTTCGTTTGGCGGGAAATCTATGTTGGGTTAAAAATTTAATGTATTTGGCCGATGCCATGATGGCTGGATAATTGTGCAGTGTTATTTAGTTTGCAGTATTAGCGATATTGCCCACATGAGTAAGGGCACTGAAGCACATACTAAAACACGTCGCCGTTGTTTTCTACAAAGCCTTTGGTAAATCAAAATTCAAATGAGATATTAATCAGTTTGAATTGTTTTCAAATGTGCAGTGAAGTGAGCTGCAGGGCTATAGGTTAACTGATGTTGCAGAAATGTCTTCAGTGGATTTGATCAAATGGTATAATGAAAGCAATTTTGACAACATTAACTCAACTGTTGGAAAGCTATCAACAACTTCCATCATTGATTTATTGCAGCAATATTTGGGAAAAGATCCTGGGGAAGATAGTGCATCTCTACTAAAAGGAATTCTTTTAGGTACAATTATGATAAGTATTAATATTGTGTTGATAATCAGATCAATTTCAATTTAGTTTTTGAAACAATAAGCAATGTTTTTTACTTGTTTAATTATTCATGTTTTTGTCAAGGTTGTGAAAAAGATTCTATCAAAAGAGGTCTTGTACTGGAATCTGCGTTCAAGGAAGTAATTCATACACTGAGTAGTGCTTCATCAAACAACAAAAGTCACATGGATTTGATATGTGTCCTTAACCATGAAGTAAGGTGTGCTGTTATGAATTTTCAAATCAAAGCAGTAATGTTCGTTAATTTTAGGTTAGCAATTTGTCATCAGACAGTATTGTGAAAATAGCAACAATTGTGTTGGAAACTATAAGAAACAACAATATTGGACAGGGTCAGTCTTTGAAGATATTTTCTAAGGTAAGAAATGTATTAAATACAGCTGGTTTGACTGGTTCCAACTATCATTTATATTATTGCCCCCCTCCAGCTTATGGAAATTGCCCAGCAGCACACATCTCTCACATTGGAAAAAACATCAGAAGTTGTATGTGGAAGTGAGTACAAGCATGATGTCTTGGGAGAAATATGTTCAATGCCCTGGACTCAGGCAACGACTTTTCCACTTATCGATATGTTGAAGTAAGTGGATTGTTTACACGTTCAGATACAATATTAAAAAAATATATACATGTGTAAAAAACTGGGATAAAGTATGATATTGTTTCAACACCTGACACACTATTGTAAATATTGGTGTTGCTTGGACAACAATTGGTCCTTCCATCTTGTGACCCCTTTTTTTGAGCAAGTTTGTCGAAAATGTTTTTAAATAAATAGCATCATTGGACCTAAATTTTTTTGCATTCCTTAATGGAAGGTCCTCTATTTTTAGATCCTTGGCTTTAACAACAGTGAATCCTGAATTAGGCGTAAATCATAATCTTTTTATTTTTGAACAAGTTTAATGTTTTGTTTAATCGAACTGCAGGGACATACCACTCACAGCAGAAGAAACCAAGGTTGTGATAAACAAATGTCTTGAGCAGTTGTTACATATGAGTGGACAGACTCTTCCCCCATTGATATATCAGCTGATTGCATTAGCAACTGCCTGCAATAAGATCGATCCAGTGTTAAAAGGGATTCTTTTGCATTTCAACAAACTGGATGCTCTTGTTCCACAAGTTGAAAATTCTCTCAGCACTGGTAAGTTCATACAANTGATTGCATTAGCAACCGCCTGCAATAAGATCGATCCAGTGTTAAAAGGGATTCTTTTGCATTTCAACAAACTGGATGCTCTTGTTCCACAAGTTGAAAATTCTCTCAGCACTGGTAAGTTCATACAATAGGAAATCTTGTGATCTATATGTACACCTAAATGCCTTCCGTGGATGCTTAATTACATTTTGCAGCAATTGTCATTAAAAATAATTTGTTCGTTTTGTTCTAAAGTTATAAATGGGTAAACTCATTTTTCTCATTTTTTTTCAAATACTGGATTTTACATGGTTTTTATTTAAATTTCATAGTCACTATTTTGTTGGGTGTTCTAAAAAGTCGTTTGACTTTTAAGATATTGTTGATACCGAAACTGCTGAGAGTACATGTGATTTTAATGATCTTAAATCCATGGAAGGAACAGTATTGTTGTACATAAGTAATACTCTCCGGCAAAATCAAACTTTGGGAAAAGGAATAATGAAACTCATAAAGGTACGTTTGCTTGAAATCTTGTGCTTTAATTTTGAGCTGACATTATTTTTGTTCACTACTTGTTTGTCAGAGTGCAAGGGAAAGCGCGTCCCCAGAAACTTTGTCCGAATTTTTTCTTGCAGTTGCTTTGACCTTAACTCAAGACAGCAGATTCCAAGAAGAAGCTCTCAGTAACTTGAGACTCCTGATACTGAAGTAAGAAGTTTGTTTCTAAAACCTTTCATTTTAAACAAAAGTAATGTTGTTTTATTCACAGATGTTTTCAAGATTTGCACAAAACTGATGATTGCAAATGGCTTAAGGACCATCGACAGCCATTGACTGACATCAAAAAACTCCTTCTTAAGCTTGTAAGTATTCCTTCGCATATATTTACCTTTACTTAGCCTAATTTTGACTGATATGTGATTTGTAGGTTAGGAATTGCTCTTTTGGTTGGGATCATGTTATTTCTGGGATTGTCGACCTTGGCTTCAACTTGATGGCTAGCTATGGACCAAAGCAAGGTTGCATTCTTCCCTACTAAGTGTTAATATGAGCTGTGTTTAAAATGGACTGTGCTGTTACATATGTTGCCCCATGTAGATATAAGTTGTGGTTCTTGTTATTTGCCACTATGAAAAAGTTTTGGAAATTTAATTTTCATCTATTCCACAATAAATGTCTCAGACCTACAGACTGCATGTGCTTTCCCACCAGTGCAATAATAAAATCAGGCCTGTTGACACCAAATTAAAGAGTCAGTCATCCTCAACATATCCATCACCTTGTTCTCAAAAGAAACTTTTAAGATCCACTACTTACCACTGCATTTTTCCAGTCCATTGGTCGGAGACCTTTGCTTTGAATGTGTAATTTGATTTCAGGTCCTTTCAAGAAAACGTTTGACCAGGAAGTTTACAAGACCTCATCACCCCAGCAAAGTGCATGTGACCTTGGGAGTCAACTTCTGGCTAAAACCTTCAAACTGCACGAGATATCGAGAAAGGAAATTGTTGCGCAAGTTATAAACCGAATCCTGATCAGTATTAACAGCCCAGCATACCTCTACATTGGTATGTCAAACTATAAACCAGTGGTTCCCAACCTTTTTGTGTTAGCGTACCACTTGAACATACCGCACTGTCGCCACGACCCACCTAACAAGTATTTTGTTTTCTGAATCCAAAAATATAAATGTAACAAAAAACACCGTCCAATTTAATGCGCAAGAGGTGCTCGCGAACCACCTGGAATGCCTTCAGTACTATCGGTTGGGAAACGCTGCTTTCAACACTAAAAAACGACATAGCCGTATCACGTTTTTGTTGCTGCGTACATATAAGTGCTTTACTTTTGGCTTGCATTTATTAGTATTTTTTGCAGATTTGCTAAAAGCGATTGTGAAAAACTTCCCCCAGCTGCTGTTACAGACAGTGCCACAGGTATGACATGCACCTTAGCGTATCGTTGTGTAACGTTTTGCAATGACGTGGTAACACACTTGCCCCCCCATCGTGACATCTTTACATCACAATTTTGCCGTTGGTATTTTGAGATTAAAATTGTTACTTCGAAATCCTTGATAACTGTATTTCCAATTAGGTGAAAAGTATGCTGGAAGATTTGCCTCTTATGCACGAGTTTAACGTGAAGAAGTTGCTCTCCGCATTACTTCCTCTCATACGAATTAGCGCACCACTTCGCGACGGCCTGATGCTCACTCTTCGAAAATCACTCTCTGCAAGGTCCGTTTGTTACTTTATGTTAGTCAGGAGTGGGTTTAACCATTTTCTGTTTGCAGACAAAAGGAGTCGCGCCATTCAGCGGTTTTCGGATTTTTGTTAATTTTGAAAACCTTTCCACTTTCGGAAATGACGTCACTGAGTCAGTTGTCTAGTCAATCCTCGCAATCAATATTCTCAACGTCCAGTTCAGTAAGTTTGTGAAGTCTTTCCCTATACTTCGGCGCGTTTGCAGGGGTAGTTGTGGACCCAAATGACGCATCGCTAATCTCTGTATTAAGCTTTATTGAGGTGTGTATAAGCAACGTAGTTATCTTAAATATAATTTACAATACCAAAGAATCAAAAGGTACCTCCGGTTTTGCAATTCGGTGTTTAACCGAGACCAATACAAAAAAATAAACCATTGGATAAACCACTTTAAAGGAAAACAAATGCCAACCATTTGTCAGACCGATACCAACGACACGTTAGTATCAACGAATAGGTGTATGCTTCTGGCTCTCTCCAAACAGCTTCAACTGCATTTTTGGGATATTTCCCGGAACCAGACAAAATCAAAAGTTGTATTTAATATCTTAGAAGTCGCAACATCGAAATAGGTTTTCCAACATTGCATGTTCATTTGATTGCGTCCCAGACTAAACCATGCGCTTGCCTTGAATTCTTGCTCTCTATATGTTTTAGCAAATTCAGGTGGATGTACAAACGCAAGGCAGTCCACCAAGAAGCAACGAACTGCTTTGTCTCGAGATCCTGCAGGCGTTAAAACGATGTTTAAGACAGCAGTCGTCGGTTCGTTCACAACTCTACGGAGGCCTGGTCGAAGTTGTGAAGTCAAATACCCGATTGGCGCCTTTTATTTTGACCAGCCTCGTGAAACAGCTAAAGTAAGTGATAGAAGGTAATGGATAAAATATGTGTCCATAACACAATGTCACGAATCACCGGACATTAGTGGTACATGTGATACAAGACTGTAAACGCTTATAACGTTAAGATGCTGGAGATACTGGAATAATAAGGCAAAATACATATTTATACATATTAAACAAAACGATGAATCGCACTAAACTTACTTAAGTTTAAAGAGTCTTTTTTTACGAAGGCTTTACTACGAATCTATCGAGGATCTCATACCTCCGCTGAAGCTGTCAGAGTGCGCATCAGTTTCACAGGATTCGTGTACCCTACAAGAACCGCTGCCTGTACTCCTGATGGCTACGTACATGTGTTTGCGTGAGGTAAGACATTTACATAAAAAGTCCCCTCGTTCAACACGTGTTTGGTGAGAAAATTGAGCTTTCCACCAGTAAGTTGAATATTTGCTGCTTCACTACTAAAACAAAGCACGAAGGTTTACGTCTGGTTTTTAAATTGTTTGGTGTAGGGGGTGAATCACCAAGTTAACCTGGGCGATGACGATGAGATCATTGATGAAGCCACGAATGAGAGCATTCGCGAAATGTTCGATTCTTTGACGCTGAGAATGTGCAAAAGTGACCTGGACGATTACCAGTTGGTAAGAAAAGCGATCATAAACCGAAATTCTTGAATATTTTACTTTTGTTTTTAGATAAATGCCAGCATACCTACGACTTGTCAGCTAAATCTGATACTAATTTTCTTTGTGTTGCAGGAGAAGTCGTCAGAGTATGGAAACAACACAAAGGTTGGGCAGAAGAACTCCATTGTTCTCTGCTTGTACATGAACATTTACCAAGTTCTAATCGACTACAACTTCACTTGCTGCGATCTCACGTAAGACAGTGTGAGTCTATCGTTGCGGGCACTTTACATATTGAAATGTTAACTGTTTAGGGAGGATAGCGTTCACCAAGTTTTGCAATTGCACCAGAGTTATCAAAAAGTCGCAGACTTCGTTCAATCGCTTAAATGTCCGCATCTCTCCGGAAAAGGTCTTCTGGACAGCCAATTGTGTGCGATGTCTGCCCCAAACCACTGTAATCTGGTTTACAGTAAGTTCAGTTTCACCATTTTACAAGCCAGTACCTTTTTTGGCGATAAAACGAAGTTATAAAAAATATTTTTTTGCCCCTTATAAATACTAAGAACGGCAATTGTCTTTGTAACGTTACAATTTCAACCTATACGTTTGTATTTACAATAATTTACAAATTTTATGATTTTAATTCAGCTTTATTTTGCGACGAATCAACGGATAAGGAATCTGCCGTGGAAACTTTGTCGTCCAACGAAAGTTTTCTCAAATACGTCATGCACTTCACTCATGAGATGTTGCTTCACGCAAAAGACAATTCGATGTTTCCTGGCGTAGCCTGTAAGTGCTGGTATATAAATTTTCGGTTATTTAACCAAAAAACTCAAGCCTAAGAGTTTTTGTCAAAATTTTACTCAAAAAATTAAAGAATTTATTTGACTAAAAAAATTATTTTTGACAAATTTATCTACTTGTACACAACCAATTTGGAGTAAAAAGGTTGTTTGTTGGGCCGTTGTTGTTCATTTGTAGATAACCGTTCTTTTCGGAAGAACTTACCTTCCATTTAGAATTGTAGGAAAGACCAGCTTTCAGTTTCTGCACCTCACCAAATATTTGTTGCTGAGCTGTTGCACGGGCCCTGTCTGGACACGCAATAATAAACTATAGGAAACTCCAAGCTAAATAACCAAAACTGAACATGTCTTTCCTCGGCAGGCGGGACGAAGCAAGACGTGTACAGCTGCGTTTCTCGCTTCGCCCGAGCTTGCCTCCACAAATTCATGTCAGAGAAGAACGAGCCAGCTCGTTGTTCCGTTACTCTGCTCTGCCTCGAATCGTTCCATGTCTCCCTGCAGTTCACCAACACTTGGTAAATAGGTTCACTGTGATTTGATGTAACTTGATTGCGATAATCTCTTCGCATGACTACTTCATCCCATACTTTTCATTGCTTTCTGATTACATCGCAATGTATCAAATCGCCAGTAATTTCACTTTTCTAACCCTAAACTTCAATTCCCAGCACCACAACATGAATACTTAAAATCTGCCCAATACGGAAAAAATCGTTATTCTTAATTGAAAATAGAAAGTTGTTATTAGCCATAATTGTAGACAGTCAAAATACCCATCAACTCAAAGTGCCTATTTTTTGGACAAACAATGCTTTGCTACTTTTTTCGTCAAGATGGACGCTGTTACTAAGTAAAATTTACCTGTTTAATTAATACAGGCACCGAGGCAGACTCCCTGCATTTCTCGCCGAAGTTTGCGGTGAAGATTCTGACGGAACACAAGGTGGCGACAAAGTGACGAAACTTATTAAAAGGTAGTTATGATTGTTGTTACCTGGAATGGGTTAGGGATCAATAGGCGAAAGCGTGGATTTATCAACGATTTCTTTTTAATTTCCATCAGGTTTCAGCGAATCGTGATGTCATTCATTGCTCCGGAAAACTCGCCGTTGTCAGCAGTACACAGGAAAATTCTGCCGGAATTGTTCTCGTTACTCGACACCTTGTTTGAAGTCGCGTTCGCTCTCGCAATCGACGACACTTTGCAACAGTGCACCGAGTGGTTTTACAAGCTCTGCGTCGAATACAAAATAGGCAAGTTATGGAAATATGCATCAAGCTATGACAAATAGAAGTGGTCCCATGTAATAGGTTTTGTAAAATTCACTTTAAAAAAAGTTAAAATTATATTTTTTACTTGAATAGAAAAATGCAATGGAGCCTAATAATTATTTTTGCAAGTCAAACATGAAACAAGCACCTGGTGGCTAGAGTACCATCCTAATTAGCACACTACAACAACATTGTGACTACAAACTCGTATGGCACATAAGATTTGTACAAAAACGTACACATGGTCACAACTAAAAAGCATGAACAATCATTGTTGCTGAAACTCGATGTTGTACCAAAGCACTGTCTCCACTAAATCGGAGCTTTTTTACTGGGTCCAGTGCGCCCTCTAGTGGACGTTGGTGACTATGAGAAAGAGCGCAGTACCTTGCAAATTCAGCTAATTTCTCCTGTCTTCATATATTTCCACACACAGTTCAATTGTCTGTGACGCTAATGGATGCCACCTGCAGTGTATAGAAAAAAGTTCAGGAAAGACTGCACTAAAATAAGTAAAACAAAATTCATGACCCGTTACTGTGATGAACAGAGGAGCACAACGCCACCAAGCGGCTGCTGCAGTGCCACCTGACCAGCAGTTCGCGGATTTCAACTTATCCCGAAACCTGCTTCCGTGACCTCTGCTTTGACCTCCGCACTGAGCTTGGGTCGATTGAGGAAACCGAGTCGTGTGAAAAACCTCCGACTTATCAACTGGTTTCGCCCGAAAACGCGCAATACGTTTTGGTGAGCAAAAACGATCCTGTGTTCAAATCTACGTGTAAAAAACTTATCTCTAGTTTGTGTTGAAATTCGGTCACAAATGCTTTCTAATGCACAGGAATATCAGTCTGAAATAGTCGAATGACTAGCAGTTACGTATTAAATGTGGATTGTCACAACCCCTTCTTTCTCGACATTGAAACGTAAACTGCAGTGATAAAACGTCAATAAAAAGCAGTTTAAACTTATGCACGTGAACCAGTGGTTCTTTCCACATTTTACCAAAATCTAATTCATCTATTTTGCTGATGTTGCCATACCAAAACAGTGCTATATTCATCTCGCTGACTTGACTAATTGCCCACCTGCTACCCTGTCATTGCCACTAACGTGAACAAACCAATATCTTGTGCAGGTGATAGTAGCCGCACACGCCGAAAACCTCATCTCAGACTGCGAGTGGCTTCTT
>QXVZ01020423.1:0-16513 GCA_008931825.1 Phallusia fumigata | reverse complement strand
AGCAAAGATCTTCAAACATGGTTGTCACTCTAAAAATCTTGTGTAACGTCTTGGTGTACTTTTGCATGTTGCCATTGCCGCTTACTTGTAAATTTGTCGGTCTTTCATTGCACAGTCCAACATATTTTGTGAGTAATCAACTGCTGTCATTTGACCTTTGTACACTTTGCCACGAAGGGCCTTTCCCACCAGGCCTGTACCTAACCACAAATCATCTGTGTGTTCGGTTTTTGCAGAGATTCAAGTTTTGCCAATCAACAAACATAACAAGTGCCATACTGCCCTTTTCAAGGGAAAAAAATACAAAATCACTTAAATATGACAGTATTTAAGCTGCATCTTACAGGTTCCCTTCGTAGTATATATCCTACTGGAAATGGCTCGAAAAAACATGCTTCCACAGAACTTCCGTTCCGTGACCGATAAATAGAAGAAACATTTTTGCTGACATGTTGTGTGTTTAGGATCAGTACGTTGACACCTTTATCCCTATTTCGACTCCATGGGCTGGAAGCAGTGACGTGCTCCTTGCACTTGTGTCCGGTTACAATTTCGGGATTCCCATCGTAAAACCGCTTACTGCGCGAAAGCAGCAAAGGTCCTTCGAAACCAGTAGGTTTAAAACGCGTTATGGCTTTTCCGAAATCCCTGAAAACGATTCTATGCACAACCTTTTAAAATCCTAACAAGGAAGTGAAACAATGTGACTGTATAAGTGTGTTTTTAAATTTTGCACTAAACTATATTGTGCGTATTTTCCAGGCCTCGTGCTCATAGCTTTGGTGGTTTTTCACAAAACTAACGTTTCAATTTCTATCAAAAGATTTTCTTCTTCTTCCGCGCGCCAGCTTCCCTCCGCCCGACAACGTCATTCTTTCAACGGATGAGCGCAGTTACAACTGCTCAGATGAAGACATGCGCACTTTAATGACACGCGCCGGGGTTCCCAACGGCCCCGAGTGGTTCCAGTACGTGCGTGACGCCAATGACGTCGCTGGGGGTCCGAACGGTCTTCCTCCCCATCCTGGGGTCGACACCTTCTGTGTTTACGGTATTGGAGTTGAAACTAAAGACATTCTTAAGTATGAAGGAAGGTCTTTTCCTGATCAGCAGCCGAAATTTCTCGATGCTGAAGGAGACGGCACAGCGTCGCACCGAAGCTTATCAGCTTGTAAGTTGTGGAATCTAGCGCCGGGTGGTGGCGTGGTTGAGCTGCCTGGTGTTGACCATACAGGGGCGCTCAAGGGTAGTGTCGGAATTGAGGAGATTATGAAGATTCTGTTTCGATAATTTTTGTTCTCAGTTTTTGTTTGCAAAAAACACTTATCTTGTAATAGCATCGATGTATCGTGTTTGCGTATATACTGCACGTTATAATACATGTGTTACCAATAAAGGTAATGTTTCATTTATGGATAAAAGTGTTTTTTTATGTTTAAGGTTTTTGTCTGTTCTAATCAGTTGCACGCAATTGTTTGAATATGCGCGCAACTGACAAGACTACACGAACCTTAAAACGATCCTTTCAGCAAATTTACTTCATTTTTCAACACTATGCCCTCAACACTAAAACAGAACTGCTGTGTCTGCTGGAAACTTGCTTGGACCAGTTTGGACACGGATATCCACCAATTTCCTGCAATGCGATTATGTTGTTTGTCGCGAAATGTTCTCATGCTTAAATGGTCGCTTTATAAAAGAGTGGCCGAGCGCTATGCATTCAGCCTTCCATGTGATCGTCGATAGTTCGGGAACTAACACATCACTAACATTTTTTGTCAGACGCAAAAGTGCATTTTTGGCAGTCAAGAGACTTGAGTGTAGGTAACATGTTAAAAGCTATTAGGGGTCAAGTTTTATAAATTGGATGAAAATGTTGAGCTTTTAATTTGCGTTATGTGACCATGTGGTTAAGACAGAATAGCGTCAGTAAACATTGTTCGGTCTAGTCCAAACACAATGTGTGCTGTGCGTGTATTGCCAGTCCCCCAAACACAGACTAGGTAATCTCAAACGTTTACGACACTGTTGGTGCAGGTAAGCTATGTACAACAGGTATTCAGCAACCCCGGGTATTAACAAACCAGCAGTCAAGTTTTAGACTGTTTTGTGGACATCTATGGTTGTTCTTCTGCATATTAAAGCGACAGACTGAAGACATTTTATGTTCTACAGCAGAGTATTTTGAGCTCTCGATAATATCCTGCAACAATGTAACAATATGGCATTTACAGTAGTTGTTGCATAGTATTTTTCTTAGATTGTATGCACTTCAGGCATCGACCACCAACAAAATAAAGGTTATTTTGCACACGAGGGATTCCTGATGAACTGGATTTATTTCTGTGTTTTAGTCGCCACAGGTTTTTAGCATCTTGGTACGTTCCGTTGCAACGGACAAAACATTATAGTAATTTTGTTTACCTCTTTGACAATGTGCGCTATTAAATAACTTACACCAGCAGTTTCACGATTATTTTTGTGCCATACGCTGGTATTGTTTAATGAATTTTAGAGGCGTGACTTCGGCAAATATGTTCTCGCATTTATGACGTGTTTGATCGTTTTACTACGAACTATAAAAGCTCACGCATAGCGAAGGCCAAAGTAAATACGATGAACAAATCTACCGAAAGTTTTGTTCAAGTTTGGTTTCATGGCAATGGATTTGAGAAGCAGCTGCTCCAGGTTTGTTACAGAGTTGTTCTGGTTTGAGTTTGTTTAAATACACCGAGTACGCCCAATGTGCGCGTGGTGCGTTTGCCTCAGGCCCGATTAAACTAGAGCAGCANAAATCCCGCAAATGACAATTTCCTCATTTTTCGGCAACCAATTTATCAACACTGTCAGTAAACACATTATATTGGCGCTTAAACTGTTCGAAGAAATGTCGGTTCGTAAAAATGCCCAGTTTGCCGAAAGAGCTGTTGTAACAGAATACGCCTGACAGGAAGTTTTTTTCAGTAAAACAGTGGAAACGTAATAAAAAATTTGGGGGACTTTCCCTTGGTACGCCACTGTCCATGTACTCCATGTAGTATATTTAATCTAAAGCTTTTCGGTGTGTGATCCTTGCAACAAGTTTCCTTTTAAATGTTAGACGGCCGAACTGCAAGAAGTTCAAATACAAATGGTTTATGGCAAGTCAACTTTATCTGGTTAATTATGCATGACAATAATTAAGCTATAGTCATGCAGGCGCATGAAAAAAGTTCACCAACCACACCAACCACAAAAAACTGCAAGTAGCTAAAGTCCTGACGTCATCTTTGACGCGCATTTTATCGCTTGGTGGCCACTGATCAATACACGTGCGCAGTACTTAATTTGAATGTTTCTTCTTACTTGTAAAAAATTTTTGTAAAAGATTTGCAAAATTTTTAGGACGCCTATTTATTGGTCAAAAGTAAATAGCGGACAGTTTAACATGGGTTATCGAGTCAAGTGTCCTGCTATTTGAATGATGCTTGAAGTATGTGTTACCATAGGATCGCAACCGACCGCACAACCAACGGGTGCAGCCGGTTGCAAAAAAACGGTGGTCTAACCCGGAGTTCTGCTGGCTAAAAAAAACGCCTAAACGGAAACACCAGCGCGGTTTCTCGGAACGTTTCCTCTGTTTCGGTAGGCAGACCCGAGGGTCCCGAGGAAAGTCGCTGACGGCGAGGTTGTGAGATCGATAGCCTAGATCTCAGATGGTGGTTTGCTGTGGAAGAGGCTGCACCATCCTCATCCCGATTGGCTGATCTGAAAAATCCAAATCCTACGACAGTTTTTTTTTGTGTGACTAGGTAATCTAAATCATTAGTATGAGTAACTAAAGGTAAAGAAACAAAACCAATAAAAACAAACTAAGATAAAACTGAAGGAAAAAAATGAATAAACGGTTATTTGCGTAGAAAGAAACAAAGCTGAGTTTTGTGTGATGTGGTGTAAGTCGGTGCTCGGGAACGGAGAGGTTTCAAATTGTGCGGCCCGCGAATAGGTGCGGATTTTGAATGGAGTGCGGTCCTAAAACGATTTTAGTGCATTACTTTTTTGTGTATTGCACGACGGCCGGAGTTATTATCCTTGGCGTAACGTAAACGGTATGTTCTTTTTTGATATGCAGTTAGACAAATTCAACCTGTGTTAAACAATAGTGCGGCCCGAGGTGTAATGCAGATGATTGTATTTGACCCAAGGTTGCACACCCCTGTTTTACTGCATTACTTCTTAGCCCTTTTTCTTGATGGTAGCCCTTTGAAAACCAGTTCTCGCACCCTCTTCATGCAATACTTTCCATACACGTACAAAAAGGAAACATATGTAAAAAGTAAAGAGTACGAACAGGCGTTTCGTTTCCGTTTCTTTCCTATTTTAAAAATACCGATTTTCCGGTGGCTTTGTCAAAATAAACAAATGCTTTTGGTTAATAACGTCGGATTGGGTCCGCTTAAATTTAGCATCATTTAAAACGATCATCCAAATGCCGGTATTCCTACCCACATGTCCATATTAATATTTGTTATTTGTCGCGTTTTTATGTACGGATTTGTGTGGACTCCCTAACACTCTGTGATACAAGTGGACGATGGAAAATTGTGCAGACAAACCCAATTTCGGCACATAGATGAAAACTTTATTTGACCGTTCTTAAATTTTCAAACGTTCAGTAAACGTTTTATGCAGTCCTGAAAAACGTTGCCCTTGAAACCAGCCCATCCAAAAACAGGTTTATGCAGGGATTTATGAACGTAGCCTAACATGCCAAAGCAAACTTACAAATCAGATTCTCACTCATGCTTTGACTTCTCGGCTGCTCAAGCTCAAGGCATAAACCAATAGCAGCGATGGATTTTTTGAAATCACAAACCTTAGCAAATCAATCAGAACAACTGCTTGTACAGTAAGCAGACAATGTAACCTTTTAACAATTACATGAAAACATGTTCTTGGCAGCTGCCACACACGTGATTGATTGAACGTCGCTAATCGGATACTGAAGAGTTGAAAACATTCGAAAAAAACCTGACACGTGTATGACCAAACCAAAGCCCTTAGTAACATCGTTCTGTTAATAAATTGGTGACACCTGTCACAAAATCAGTGACATCACGCAGCTAGCAGCCTGTCACAAAATTGCCTTCCCCGGCCCCGGCCACGCCTCTTTAACCACGAAATCATGCGTGACCACGATGATAACTAACTGCTTATTGCTGGTAAAGTTTTAGTTTTGTCAAAGCTTACCCTTGTTTCGACAACCGCCACGTTCTCACCATGTACACAACCTTTTCGAGCGAGCCACGTTTATGTTACAATCAAACCGGACTAAATTTTCAATTCTGTTTTGCTGATCTTAATTTTATTCAAAGTAAATTGTTCGAGAAGATTCTAACAACGTGTTCCATGTGTGATATCTTGAACCTTGTGTTTGGGGTCTGAAAGTAGTGTGTCTTGCAACTGCTAAAACAACTGCCAGTAAATCGCCTGATTGTGTCCAAAATTAACATTTCCGTTTTGGGTATAAAACAATGATGGAGCGGGAGAGCAGAGACTGTTGAGTAGTATCTGGTAGAAGCAGGCCATATGAAACCTAAAGTCACAGGCTGAAGTAAAAAGCCTAAATGTGGGACAGGGGCAGACAAGGAGTAGGAAAAAAATGTTTGCAAGTCAATAAAATCCAAGACAAACTTAAGCAAGGTACAAATAAGCCTACATTGTTTTGCCTCAGGTATTTGAGTAAATTTTGTTGTAAAAATATGTGGTTTTCAGGTGGAAAAAAATCGTTTACTTTTGATTTTCCTCTTTTGTCCATTCCTGGCTGGTATTGTTCAATATTTTTTTTGGTTGAATAGCAAACTGTTTGTCATGTTTTGTTCTGAACTTATTAGTTCATGTTTGTCATTGTAACATAATACTGTTTTTTTTTTCTATCTACAAACATTCAACACTTTTGTGATGAATGTCACCAAGAGTAAAACATTTAATTATTACTAAAAGTGGCCTGTTCTTGTGCGTTGTATAGTTTTTAGCAATGTATACACCTAGTTTTCAGTTGCACATTGGTGATGTAAACTCAACCCAACTCAATGTATTTGTTGCACTAGAACTTACAACCTGTTGTAAAGAACTGTTGTTGTCAGTTCATTTACTGGTAATAGTAAACATTTATTTGTGTATAAATGGGACATCAATTTTGTTACCAGACCATTTTTAGTGTAAATCTGTGTTTTTAAAATCTGACACTATCAATGTCGAAATATTGAAATGTTGTATTTCAATGCACTGGCTTTCACAAGTTTGAATGGTTTAAATGTAAATGACAATTAAAAAAACAAAAATAGTTCGAGCTTGATCAGGGTGCACTGCACTGATGGCATTTAGTTTGTCCCCAGGCTATAACCAATGTGTAGAGTTAACAATTCCTGCTGTTTTTATGCAACAATGTACATGCAACTAAAAATATAAATCAAAAATGTTTTGGGCGACATATCTTTTAAGGTTTAAATTTTATCAAACTTAAAAGGGCATAGCTAAAAATGGATTAGTTTGTTACCGTTGTGTTTTTGATTTACCAGCACTCACATCACTCTTATTGTGTGTAGACAAAACTCTGGTCCATAATAATGGTCTTGTGGGATTTAAAATGGGTTTTGTGCACTCTGTTTTAATTACATTAGGTTAAGTTGAGAGTGTTGTTAAAAAACTTGATGTTTGACTGATTCTAATTGTTTATTCTAACGCAATTCGTTTAATTCTATTAACCCAACCCATACGAATTAGTTGCACGTGTTAGTCGGATAAAAATGGAGATAAAGGATTTAATTCTTTGTGTTTAGAAACGAGAAACGTCTGCTGAGTCAGTTTCTAGAGCGCTGCGATTTTTGAACAGTGTGCCATTCTGCGGTGGGAGTTTAAATGTACTGATGGCATGTGTCACGCTCCGTTGAGCCCGAATCAGACGTCTGTTAAAACTGCTCGGGTTGACACGAGAAATTATTTTTAAATATAAGGGGAATTGTTACGAATTTTTATTTCGCATGTGCCTCGTTGAATTCGGGTTGCAAAGTGGAGGTGTGTATAAAATTGAATGAATTCCATTGTATGCGCACCCCTTGTAATTACCGATTTTATTCCGCAATGCGCAATGACCACAGATACCCTGATGTACATTTCAGAGATTTTTTCAGAGTTAACCTACCTTAATGTAATGTTTAAAAATTGGGGAAGGGGGTTGCACTTGAACATTTATCTAATTTCTCGTTGTTGAAACTATTGCAGAATAGTTGTTTTAAGTTCTAAATGTATTAATCCAAGTGTAAACATTTTGTTTTTGCTGACTGTGGAGTTGTAAGCAACAAAACAGAGGTAAAGGCATTGTTCATTTTTAAAAGTTGCTTTACGTTATCCATTTAATTTTCTGTAACCAAGCAACTGCTTGTTTGCTAACGAAAAAACGGCGGTTTGTGCAGACATTGCAGAAGCTCTTGCAAGTCTCTGTCGGTAAAATAAAACCGGTTCTATGCCAACACAAACTTGCGATAAGAAACACCAGAAGCACACGTTTTGGAAAATATTAACCAACAACGTGTTACCAGTTAGCTGCGCAGTGCACCACAAGTGTTTCTATTTTAGAAGGCCATGTACTTAAACTAGAAATCAGCATTGAAAGCAAGCTGTACAAGTCCTGGTTTACACGACTTTTTCAGGTTACGTGACCAAGGAGGTGTTGCCGAGATTATTGGCTGATCGGTTGCTTAGATGCTTCAAATGCTTTAGTCGCGACCAACCAAATGCGTATACTTTGCTAGACTTGCAATTTTGTGAAAAACAAGTAATGGATTATAGGCCAGACAATAATGCAACACGTTGTTTATTGACCAATGGTTTGTAGTGAATTGATGATATGCAGTGGCGGCGAAAATTCGGTCTACATCCTCTACCATTCCAACTGGCCCAAACGCAACAAGAATACGCACAAAACATTGTAAGGAATCAATTCATGGTTACGTGACACACCANGATTATTGGCTGATCGGTTGCTTAGATGCTTCGAATGCTTTAGTCGCGACCAGCCGAATGCGTGTACTTTGCTAGACTTGCAATTTTGCAAAAACCAGTAATGGATTATAGGCCAGACAATATTGCAACACGTTGTTTATTGACCAATGGTTTATAGTGAATTGATGTTATGCAGTGGCGGCGAAAATTCGGTCTACATCCTCTGCCATTGTAACTGGGCCAAACGCAACAAGAATACGCACAAAACATTGTAAGGAATCGATTCATGGTTACGTGACACACCAGAGGCTGCCGCTACTCTGCGCGTACGCGGACTGGAACTAATTGAATAGCCATAAATTATACGCGCAATAAATTTAAACCAATAAACGTCCCTTTGCCCCCTGTGGTCCGACAAGTTCGTCTAGTTATCAACGCGGGGTCGTTTGTTATCTGCTGTTGGGTCCAATGTACGAGCGAGGTGGTCTGAATTCTGCAAACTTGTCGCGCCTTATTACCTTACACCCACTACTTGGTTGAAGGTAAACATGTCAAATGAATTTGAAGAATATGTTAAGTGGGTTAAAGCCTTTGCGAATCGCATAGATCTTCTTTGAAGCTTACGTTTCGATCGCAACTTATAAAGAGTCAGTGGAGAGTAGTGTTAAATGAAATGCGTTTGCAGACGCAACACAGCAGAGCAAGATGCCGCTTTTGCATAAATTGGACTTTGTCCCTGTTTTTAAAGTTAAACATCGTGTGAAACTGGGGTACACAGTCAGACAGTTTGTCATGTCGGGCGGTCGTCGTTGTTAAGGAGTCGCTTGTCGACCAGACCTATACGTTGATTAAACTCAGCTCGAATTCTTTGTATTATCACCGCTGTTAGAGTTGGAGCTAATTCAGCCGCCAAAGGTCGGAAAAGGAAAAATCGTTGCGACACAATACGTTTTGCTTTTTGTTGGATGTGTCAGTGTGTTTGCGCGCTTGAAATTGGTGGCATTATTCAGCTTCCGCGCAGTGCTCTGTGTTTTGAATATGCTATTCAACCACATCCATATGTGTCAGCTTATCTTACACCACAGATGTTGTTTTGCCAAAGAATTGACTGCTTTAGCCTTGAGGACCTTGTGTACTGATACGAAGACGTGCATTAAAGCGTTTAGCTCAAACGTTGTCACTGGGTGTTACATGTATGTTCCTTGTCCAGCTGCTTGCAGATGTTTACAGCACGAGCGATTTTGTCAAAGTATGACAAGTTTTAATAAGTGTCGCCTCTCTGACAGCGACTGTAATGTACAGTTTTGTTGCATGTTAAACTGGTGTAATGTTAAAGTCATTTTTGCATTATTTTTCGTCACAACCTGCACCCAACGAAGAGCGCACAAAAAACATTTTTCTGTTGTTTTTGTATTGACTCGATTACCTCTTGTTATTTCAGGTTACATAAAACCTGCCTTAAAAACCTAAATACTGAGTGTTTCAGATTTCTTACGTTTGGCAACTGTCAAAGACCATTTTGAATGTGAAACAATTAACATGTATTTTTTTACAGTGCTTTATTAACCCAGTGTGTGTTATTAGTTAAAATTTGGTGCTTTTCTTCATTAAATCCAAAATGTCCGGAGAAATTTTATTGGGTGGCCATTCCCTTGACGTCGCCGATCTTTGCGTCATTCTGACGTACTTCTTTGTCATCATAGGGATCGGAATATTTGTAAGTACGACCGCGTATATTTTAAACTAAGTCCGCTTTCTTTTCAATATGTGCAACTGAAAATAATTCCTAATATTTATTTGTTTGTTTAGAACAACGCCTGGTTGTATTATGTTGTTATTGGTTACACCGCTACATATTTTATTTTTGCAACTCGGTGACTTTAATTTGGGTTAACCCATCGGGTTCCACTGGGTTGCAGCAATGCCCTTTAAGATTCTTCCTTAGAAAAACACAAACAGCTAAGGTGGGATTACAATGTACAACCTTGCAAGCAAAAAAGCATTGTGACCACTTTGTCTAGGGGACTAATATTATTGAAAATTTGGACAAAACTTGTTTTGCAAAAAAATGAAACAACACTGGAACGAAAGTATATATTTACGCCTCCGTAATGATACGTTGTACGTTTCTTTTTTCAGGCTAGTTGTGTGTCAAAACGGAACACTGTGCAAGGCTACTTCCTCGCTGGACGCAACATGAACTGGTTTCTCGTGAGAACATTTTGCGTTGCATAACTTCCATGTTCACATGCGTTAAAACGTAACCATTGAAGTTAACGCTTTGAAAAACTGTTTCAAACTAATGATGAAAACATCGGTTGAAACTCTTTTAAAATTTAACAATCAAAGTGTGTAAACGTTGCTTGTAAAAAACATGTTGATGTGAGTAAAAATAATACTCTGTACATCAAACCAAGCATCTTTGCCCAGCAGTGCCGCTGAAATTGGTTTCCGTTCATTTTTTGTAGGTTGGCGCTTCTCTGTTTGTCAGCAATATAGGCAGTGAACACTTCGTGGGTCTGGCAGGGTCAGGGGCGGCTGGGGGAATCGGTGTGGGTGCGTGGGAGCTGAACGCGCTCATGCTGCTGCAGCTTCTCGGCTGGGTCTTCATTCCTGTGTACATTGCGTCGGGGGTAAGTCCCTCAAGTGAGAACGTGTAGCGCATACAAACATACGTGACAAAAAGACTCCGGTGACACCAGCTGGACACTTTCAGATGGTCCTTGCATTATTTCACAAGTGTTGCATTGAGTGGAATGATGTTTTCAATCGTAAGGCCAGAACTAAGGTTTCTACCCGCAAAATATAAAAGTTTGTTACAAATTAAACCCCGCAAACCTCTGGCATTCCAATACCAAAGAACTGGACAAACTAAAGCTAATGTGNAAAAAACATGTTGATGTGAGTAAAGATAATACTCTGTACATCAAACCAAGCATCTTTGCCCAGCAGTGCCGCTGAAATTGGTTTCCGTTCATTTTTTGTAGGTTGGTGCCTCTCTGTTTGTCAGCAATATAGGCAGTGAACACTTCGTGGGTCTGGCAGGGTCGGGGGCGGCTGGGGGAATCGGTGTGGGTGCGTGGGAGCTGAACGCGCTCATGCTGCTGCAGCTTCTCGGCTGGGTCTTCATTCCTGTGTACATTGCGTCGGGGGTAAGTCCCTCAAGTGAGAACGTGTAGCGCATACAAACATACGTGACAAAAAGACTCCGGTGACACCAGCTGGACACTTTCAGATGGTCCTTGCATTATTTCACAAGTGTTGCATTGAGTGGAATGATGTTTTCAATCGTAAGGCCCGAACTAAGGTTTCTACCCGCAAAATATAAAAGTTTGTTAAAAATTAAACCCCGCAACCTCTTGCTTTCCAATACCAAAGAACTGGACAAACTAAAGCTAATGTGCAAACCATACGCGTGAGTTTAAAGGTATTGCCTTGTTTACCGATTGTAGTGAATTTGCCAGGTACAGCTGATGCTTCACCGATTGACTTAAAAAGGTTATGCCTGTAAGGATATTACAATTTTGTTTTTTGGACACTGATTTTATTTCACACAGATTTGCACAATGCCGGAATATTTGGAACGTCGATTTGGCGGCAGACGACTTCGCGTTTACCTCGCGACCCTAACCCTCATCATATATTGCCTCACAAAAATATCCGTAAGTTTTATTTTTTCAAGTTTTTATGACTATTTACTACCGCACAAGCTTCATAGCGTAGACAATGTATATATTGGATAGAAAATGTCCCATTTACAAAATGCAATATGATTAATATCCTTTCTTGTCACCTTTAACACCTTTTAGCTCAGTTATTCGGTTCTAAAGCAAAAAAAACACGACATACATTTTGAAATTTTTGTCATAGCCAGAAAGCTCGAAATATTACTTTAAACGTTTTAATTTTTGTCCACTGAAAATTAGCAGATCAGTTCTAGTGTAATATTTAGTTGAAAACACTGCAATTCGTCAAAAACAAAATTCACAATGGTCACGGAACGTTTTAATAAATTGCCAAACGAAGAAATTGCCTTTCTTTGGCCCGTATGAAAAAGTAAATATTTACGAGACTTAAATAGAATAATCGCTTTGTCAACGCAAGTGCACTGTTAGAGCTGCCCATAAATGATAACGATTGTTTGCAAAGAAAAGAGTTCGCACAACAATGCAAGTCTTGTCGAAAGGTAGATTCTCACTTACTTGACAATCTGTATCGTCCTTTAAAAAACAAATTTGCTTCCGTGAGCGTCTCGAAATTTGCTGGATACTTTTGCGTGATAACGGTTTGCAACACCCCTCCAAAAAACGCGTAAGTCCGTTTATCGTTCAAAATAGGGGAAAAGAAAAACTAATATATTGTTTTAATTAGAACCAAATACTATTTGAAAGTGTATTTACGTTTTTCAGGTGATTTCAAGTGCAGAGCTAGTTAAATCAATCTGTTGTTCGATATAGGTCACGTGACAATATTTTCGGGACAAAGTTGATAACCTACTTTGTGCCTATTTATATATTTTACAAAAGAATATTTTTGGTAGGTAGGCGAAGATAGCGAAGGTTAAGTGAAGTCTCAGGTAATTCGCTACAGTTTTGTAATTGCTTCGACCATGGGTGTAAAATCACCAAGGCACAAATCGTAAATTTGTTTGTGGTTTGCTCAACCTGTATCAGCGCACCGTTTTCTATTATACAGGTTAACCTCTATTCTGGGGCACTGTTCATCCAGCAAGCGATAGGGTGGCCGCTCTACACCTCCGTAACCCTACTTGTGTGTTTGACAGGATTGCTTACAGTAACTGGTAAGGTTTGACGTATTGCACGGTCGCTTATCAGTAGTGCAACTACAACAACTGAGCGGGTCTGGATTCGATAACCTTCTCACGTCTTTTGACAGGCCCGCATTTATTTGTTGGCACTTGGATTACAATTTCACAGAAGTGACGCTTTTAAAAACGCCCATTTCTATGGCTGTTGTTTATCTACATTTTTCCTGTGATTTTGAGTCTTTTTAAAAATTTTTAAAGCCTTCTGTTGCGCATGTACAAAAGTTCCCGGGCTGGTGTCTGCCACTCATTTCCTTCTGTTGACCTGACGCTTGTTTTCTACATAACGTCATTGGCATATTATATTTGTTATTCTTAACAGTACGTATATCGCACTGGGGATAAACTGTTTTCACAACTACAAAAAAATCCCACTGTTTGCGGCTCATTAAATAAACCTTTCCACGTTCATCTGGGGAGAAACGGTCACACTCAATTCATTTCATGTGCCACTTCAATGACGAACGCTGCTGACTTATTTACACATTTGGCAATAACAATAAATTTATAGTTAGGATGCTGGGGTTGAACATGGGAATATACAGTTGTTAGCAGATAATGAATACATACCCATTTCTAGGCGGTTTGACAGTTGTAATGTACACCGACTCCCTTCAAGCTGTCCTCATGGTCGGCGGCGCTCTGTACCTCACAATACAAGGTAAGGCACTGCATGGAAACCAACGTTACATTAACTTGTTTGGGTCAAAAATCATGTTGGGCACAACCAGCTCTATTGGGTTTGGCCGACTTGACGACAATGTTTAAAAATTGTGTAGGATTTCTTCAACTGGGTGGTTATTACGAGATGAAAGAGCAATACATGCAAACCGCACCCAACCTCACGTACATAGAACTTCATTACAACATCACAGTCAACGAGTCGAATTCGTGCATTCCGAAACCACGCGAAGACTCCTTCAAAATGCTCAAGGTTTGACCCGAGAGATGGTGAAAGACAAGATAAAAATATTACACTCCAATACCGCTACAAATATTGTAAACAGAAGTAAGCTGTGTAGAAGCAATCATGAAAAGGAAACTACCATGTGTAATGACTTGGGTGGTGTGTTGAAAACTAAGTTGTCATGCTGACAAACTCACTTAAAAAACTATTTAAATACCTTTTAACGGAATTAAAGCATTTACACGCAGCGAATTGAACCACATATTTATTCCAGGACGTCACTGACGACGAAATGCCCTGGCTGGGATTTTTGCTCGGTCAAACTCCATCGTCTATCTGGTACTGGTGCACAGATCAGGTTCGTACCTTCGACAATAGTTTCTTGATGATCCAAATGAAAAGCAGATACGCAGAAGTAATTTGGCTTTGTGCCTGTTAAAGTCCTCTGCATTCAACTTGTTTTACATGGTGCTCCTTTTTTTAGATAAATTAATGAACATTTTTGCAGGTGATCGTTCAACGTGCGCTGGCTGCAAAGAGTCTCTCCCACGCACAGGGCGGAACTCTCCTGGCTGGTTTCATTAAAATTCTTCCTATCTACATAATGGTGATGCCAGGGATGATATCCAGGGTCCTTTTTACAGGTTTGTTTTTTCGACAACTAAACCTGTGACAAATGGTAAAGTTTGTATCAGGGATTTTACCTCTTTGCGAATATTTCATTTGCGCACAGAACTGTCGTGTTACATAGATGCTGCCTGCAAGCCTATATGATACAACATATTTGCACTGGTTAGCTGTATAGACTAGCATTTGTCATACTATCACTTATACGACGTTTAAGACAGACAACTAAAATCCGCAAAATATCTTCCATGTCCATCTGGTTCTCGCCCCGAAAGATCAAAAAATCTTCACGCTTGCAATTATAAAAAACGATCTCGATTAGTTGCTGAAGATGACCTGTGGGTAGCTACTTCAAAACTATGCCAAAAAATACGTAATTGTGAAATAGTTTTGTGGAATTAGTGTGCTAAACAAACGAGGGGTTAATTGTTATTTGGAAAGCTGCCCAGGAATAAACGAGAAAAAAAGGTTAAGAAACTCTGTGATGAATTCCATGTCTTAAACCTCTGATTCCCCCCAGAAAGTCGTAGGTACTTATTTAAATACCACATCGCCCCTACTCATGTTGTGTGTCCCAGTTTTGAACAGCTTGCATGTCCTATTTAGTTATTGCTGAATTGAAATGCATTCAATATGCCAACAAAAGTTAACTGTAGTCACTAAATATGCCCTATCGAATGCTTTCCAATCCAGTGGAAACTAAACATAAGCTTACACTATATATCTGTCAAATTTCAGACGAGCTTGTTTGCATACCGGGGGAACATTGCATGCAATTGTGTGAAAGCCCAGCTGGATGTACCAACCTCGCTTATCCACGACTTGTGCTCGGCATCATGCCATCTGGTACGTTGAATATTTACCCATCCTCAATGGGGCCTGTGTAGGAAAAGTCTTTGCTGCTCGTTGTGCCCTAGAGTAGGAATGGCATATTAGCGTGCGATGTTTGTTCGTGGTTTAAAGCAGCAAATGTTCAAGATGCTGGACATGGTGTGTGTAAACTATAAAATCACGACTACATTTAGGTACAGAGGGTCCCGTGATATAAAGGATAAACACGTTTGGGGTGTAAGTTCAAAATGAACACATAAAATACATGCAGCAAAAAATAGCAAGGAGATGCAAACCATTGCTTGTGTAAAACGTTAAACAAACGCAGGAATCGTTTCAGATTTACCTTGGATCTTGCCAGTCAGGCCATGACTCAATGCGGGTTGTATAAATCGTCTTCTAATTTCTAAACAGACATCCCGGGTTTTACGGCAAAATCTTCGCAAAATGTTTTAGGTGCTCGCGGCCTCATGATGGCGGTAATGATCGCTGCTCTGATGAGTGACCTCGATTCGATATTTAACAGCGCAAGCACAATATTTACACTCGACTTGTGGAAGAGATTTCGAAAAGCTGCATCGAACACCGAACTTATGATAGTAGGCAGGTCGGTACAAGTAGCTTATTTGTATAAAATCGAATGGTCGGTGTCCATTGAATTAATTTTATGTGGTAAACGCCCGAAGCATTTGATTTGGACATCAGGTGGCCTAAACTTACTGTAAGTAACCGTACCATGTGAGCTAGTGCAATATGATATGATCGTGTGAACAATATGATCCTATTCAGCCCTTCCTTCCTGAAAACTTTACATGCTGCAGTGGTGAGCACAACATGGGCTGAAGTATACCATGTTTATGTTCCAGACTGTTTTATTAGTTGTTCGACATATTAAACCACGGAGTATTTCCTTGTTATAACTCATTCTCACTAGATAGTTACTAGTCTGGATAGATTTTTATTTTTCACTGTTGCAAAGATAGTTGGCCCAGTGTTGCGTGTAACCCTATTTGAGGAGAGTTTTTACTATTTTGTTAATTTTTTGTTAATTTTAGAATTTTTATCGTGGCGCTCATCATCATCAGCATAGCATGGGTTCCCATCATCCTACAGTTTCAGGGAGGGCAACTCTTCTTCTACATCCAGGAGGTCACAAACTACATCTCACCTCCAGTGGCTGCGATATTCATGACTGGAATTCTTTGGAAGGGATGCACCGAAAAGGTGGAAGTCAATTTTTTGCTCTGGGGTTTCCAGCGATTTGGGGCTCTTTAATATTTTCCCCTTGGTTTTTGCATATGTTGGTTGCAAATCATATTCAAAATATTTTTATTGTCGAA
>QXVZ01020417.1:0-16031 GCA_008931825.1 Phallusia fumigata | reverse complement strand
TACACAACTTTTCCTAGCACTTGCCAGTTAGATGAGGTCAACACTGCCCGAGTCAGGGTCATAATAGGCCTTTATCTTTAAGACATAGGGGCAAAACTATCTTGATGACTTTTTTCGACTGACGTATAAGGTGAGCCAATGTATACTTTCAAGAAAATATGTAATAAAACGGGTTAATTTGACCTAAATGCGCGAATTTCCCACTTTTTGGGGAAAGGTTTTTTTGGCTAAACTTTCCACGTATGGGACACATCTAATTTTAGACTTTACATTATGCATTAACATTATGCGAAAAGGGTTGGTATGCACTTGGTCCAACAGGATGATTAAGTAGCTTCGTCGTAGAGGCAACTGTGCTAAGCTTTCATTTTGTTTTCACAATTTCCACAAAATCCTGCAATTGTTGACAGCTCCAACTTTCTTATAATCTCCACTTGGGGCAGCGTTTCCCAAACTTTTTTGATACATTTGCTTATTTTGGGAAATTTTCATTCCTTCCCAACTAGACAAGAAAGAATGAGTATAAATAGTAAAATGTAGTATTTAAATGTTTGGAACCGCTGATCTACCTGAAAATAAATACTGCACTTGACATGAAGAACTTAACTCCAAAGTGGAAATTCCTCCACTTAACTCATAAATTTCCTACAGGTTTGAGACCACTGACTTAGGGTGTACATGCACCTGAAATAAAAAAAATACACCAGGCAAAAGTTTTGCGAGGTGACATAAAGAAAAATTCGGAAGCAAGGCTTTCATCGGCTTGTTTTGGTCTCTCTAGCTCTCCCAGTGTCAGGATAGGATGAAGGAACTGGAGAAACAACTGGAAGATCCCGATAAGCCCGGCAGAGTCCGGCTCCTGCAGGGGAAAGATCCAACTCCTACTGAACTCCGAACAATGATTGAAAAGGTAATTGACTTCCTTACGGCAGAATCAAGGTAAATGCGCGATAAGAGTAGGAACAGAACACTAAGATGACTTCTCAATTCGTAAGGTTACCGATTTAAACCGATGTCGTAAACAAGACTTGTCATTCACCAAGCGACTTAAGTTTGAGTCTGAGTTTTGCTGGATGCGACTCGATGCTTAGGGATGAGTCTAAGTCATTATGGAAATTAAATAAAAATAAAATCCGCCACTTTTTGGTGCTTTACAACCTAGTAATTTATTCATCGCTTTGTTTTGCAAAAATACGCATTAAGGAGTTGGTTTAGTCGAAATTAGTCCAAAAAAGGATGTTTAGTTGTTTAAAAGAACTTTTTGCACTACAGAGTTCATCAAGAGTTTTATAAACCGTGATACTAACTGTCATTACAACACTGATTCGAACACTGACCCAAAACCTTTGAATCAAATTAAAGAAGCCACAATAAAACAGACAGCTCGACGATTCAATCTACGAACTAAGCCATCCCAGGCGTTCTTCTGTAACCGAGGAATAAAATTAATAAATTACTTTGTCATCAGCTCGAAATTCGATTGGCTGAAAAAGAGGAGCAACTGCTCGAGCGTGACCTCGTGTTCGAGCAGTCGTCACGCCTGACTGACCGCGTCAACAACAAGGTCAACGTGGGAAAGGACGATTCCCTTGTCCTGGCTAAGAAGGTGAGGCTTGAGGGATTTCTGTAAGCTCTGATCGCATTTATTTCAGTTGACAAGTAAGACAACCCACACAGTTATCATATGTGGCTTCACAAAACCTACAATAATAGTGGGATAATATGAATAATAGCTACTTAAAGTGGTATGAAACCAATGCGTTATATTTCTTTTGACATTTGTTCCTTATCACGGCTATAAAAATACGAAATTGAAAAAGGAGGACATTTGGCGCTTTTTAGGTGTCCTGGGACCTTGCTTCTCAAACTGTGCGCCGTTTTAAATTTTCAGTGCGTCGAACAGTAATTCCGTTTCGTAGATAAACCGTTTCTGCATCAATAGATACAACTTTGTTGATAAGCGTCTTTATTAAATTTTTTTCGCTTGTGCATCGAAAGTCCAAACAACTTTTCCAGAGGCGTCGCACCGAAAAAGTTTAAGAAACACTGTCCTACAAGGACAGTATGTTTAGAAAAAGAAGGACAAGTCCTCCAAAAAGCAGAGATAGGGTAACCTTGGTTAGCGCAATCCCTTAAAACCCTAATTTTTCGCAGGCGGCTTTTGCAGGTAGCCTTAACTGACCTCCTGGCATGATTTGATCGATAACAAAAGTTTTCTACGATTTCCCCTACTTTCACGGCAGCTTCGGACAATCTATAAATAATTTTACTTCCCAGGTGAACAACTACCAATCTCGCATCAAGGACGTGACGCGCAAAATGATGAGTTTGGTTTCAGAGTTGGCGATGAAGCAGGCGGAAGCGATGAAGCTGCAACAGCAGTCAAAACAAATGTACAACGACCTAGAGCAGTGTTACGTCAGAATGGAACAGGTACGTTGTTGTTGTGACGTCGAATTTGTCTACATGACCTGGGTCATGGGTCCCAACCCCAAATATCTTCGAGGGCCAAGTGATAACGTTAAAGTAACTTAATTGCCGCATTATGAGAATTTAACTTTCAAAAAGACAATGGCGAGACGCAGTGATGCAACAATCACAATAGCTGTTTCTCGTAAAAACGTCTTTTTGAAGCTTTCTCCAAATCTTTGTACTTTGGAACAAATGCATCATGTTGACTCGCTAGCGGGGTGCTTTAATCAGCCGTAAGTAAAAGAAATGACTAAAAATTAAAAAATCTAAAGTCTAAACACACCTACCTGGCCGCGCGTTTGAGACTCTTGGCCTAGGTGGTTATGCCGGCAAATTATACATTTCGACATTTGTTTGTGTTTTTCGCAGGGTGAAGCACCGAACGACGAAATAGCGTTTGAATGGGAAAAGACACTTCGTTCTGATGACCAACAGAGAGTCCAGGCTGCCGAGAAGGCAATGGTAAGTGTGCTACTGTTACAGGCTTCAAAACCTTCGCTGTGTTTAACATTCCGATTGGTTTTCTTATGCTTGGGTCTCGAGACTTTCACAACGTTTGCCAATCGAATAGGGCCGGGCCACAGTAAGTCAGGCTAAGCTGTACCGAGCATCGCTACTTTGATGCTCGCTACCCGGCCAAGTGCTAAGACATGCTCGGAGCTCGAGCAAAATCTGCTGAACATCATGTCATGATGAGTAAAATTTAGTTAAAATCATTGAACGCTTTCCTCCTCAAATTAGAGAGTTGGCGTTCCGTCCAATATCGGGAGCATTCCGACTTTGAAGACAAAACATCAGAAACCTGGTACATTGTTACGTCACATGCAAGTGACGTCAACAATACCCCGTACACTAACACAAGATGCTCGGCCAAACAGAACACATGCAGTTTTGGCCCTTACAGTAAAGGCATTTGCACAAACACATCAACTCTGGAACACAAAACAATTACTAAAAATATACTGGTTCGAAAATTTCTTAATAGTGATATCCTTTATTCATTAAACGTTTCAGCAATAACTCATCATTACTGGTAAAATAAGGCTGACGGTGAAGATAATAAAATGCGAAAAAAACGAAACTTTGTTTTGCTTTTAACACTAGGTGGAGCAAGAAGAACAACAATATCAACTCGCTGGTGGATCCACAACAACAGCAGAACCACGGCCGAACGCATACATACCCGACGACGAGACAGAACTACCAATACCCCGCCCCTACGGCTCCCTGGCCCCATTCAAACCCACCGAACCGGGGTCCTCAATGCGCCACATACGAAAGCCGGTCCTGCGCCCCATCGAGATATGATTTCTATGTGTGTCCTGTTGTTTCTATGGTCTGTTTTCGGATTTTTTGTTTCGTATTATATGCGACGAACTGTTGGGTTCGGTAATAAAGTTTATCGTGCACTTTGGCTGTAAGACACCGCTTAATGCAGTTGTGAGTGGAAATATTCAGGTAACCTTTCATTGCAAATACAACGGTTGACTGCACAAAGCTAGTTACAAAACCTTCTTTAAGAGGTTGAGAGTGTAGGCTTTTTACCTTGTATATTCGGGACATAGGATTTTTATCGGCAATCTGGTTTGTAATAACGAAAATTGCACAACGTAATATTGTCTTCACAGTACAAGGGGATTGTGAAATAGTTAGGCACATGCAAAGTAACAGCAATCTTGATATCAGACTTTTACAAATGGAATCTGCTGTTAATCAGAAATTGGCGAAACAGAGGAAAAAGCTGGATTTTCAATGTTTCACTATGGGGGGTTACAGCCTTTTGTTACGCGACAATACGTTGTTGTGACGTTGGATCAATAACAGAACATTGTCATCGTTTGAAACAAGGTAGATGCTCTAAATAAACTACCAACAATGAACGCGTTTGCATACTCAAAGCGAAATAAAAAGGCAAAAAATCAACGGCCACATTTAGAGACGCTAAATTTAAATCACAAAAGTAAAAATATTTCAATGATTTTAGTGAGTTTACCGTAAAAATCAGTGTTTCATACCGGAACGGAACGAAATAAACAAATTTTGGTCCAATTACCGGAACGAAATAACGAAATAAAAAATATCAAAATACCGGAACGGAACGAAATACCGCTATTTTTAATTCCGGTATTTCGGTCTTGACATATAACACGGAGGAGTTGCTTCAAATTTCGTGTTTCATACCTAACATTATCCTTGTGTTTATTTTATCCCAAATGCTCCGATAATGTTAAATGTTACGTGACGTAATAACCACCAAACAACAACCTTTTTGTGTTGCAACTTGCTTACTTTGTTCGGTTAAGAGCTTGTTTACACTGCAGTTAATTAGATTTGACNCGATTTTTTGTCCTTGAATAACGGCAGAAGGTCGTCACTAGTATCGCTGTCCTCAAAGGGATTGGGACTTTGTCGTTTCGGCTTAGGTTTGTTCCGTTGCGATTTGGGGGCTTTCCCCCGTTTGGTGGTCTTGACGTCAACATCCGGGACAGCGAACAAATCGTCGGGTTCGTCGGCCTCCACAGCGCCACCTATCGACGCTAGAGGGACCGCGGATGCTGGACGTCAAAAAGTAAAAGATTAAAATAGAAAATGAGCAATTCCATCAAAACCAGAGATGGCAACACGAGACCTTTGTCAACTCTAAACACCATTTTTCGACACTGACCAATGCTGGTTACAAAAAATTACTTGACAAAAATGTGTCAGCTTTCCAATCAGCGAAAAAAGAATGAAAAATACGCTATTTACGGTATTAAAATCTTCTCCGAAATCCTCGTATGTCTAATAACTCATTTTTTTAGTTAAGATTAGGTAGTTTCTTCACGATGCCTATCCAGGTCGTCTTGCACACTGTATACCTTTAAGCGTAGCTGAACGTCGAAGCTAACGCCTGCGTTATCCGAAAAAGGTTTTTCTTACCCCAAAAATGTTAATTTTTTGTCTTTTTTAAATTCTGTGTGTTTCACTTTGGGAAGATGCACATTTTCAGAGCCTAAACCCTCATGGAACACATCATATTCAATGAGTTGTTGGTTCGCTGCGCGTGTCAGGCGCTAAAAAAAAGTTGTTCCCATTACCGGTGTTGGTCGAACCGTGCATTCGTTGTCCCCCTCCCAACAAGGTCGTCTCCTGCTGCATCTGTAGGTCGCCGACGTCATCAAACAATGACGAACCCTCGTCGTAATCGTCATCACCACTCTGCCACACAAATTAGAAATGCGAACAAACGTTTTACCTTTAAGGCAGTGCTAAATTTAGGTACAAGGTAAATAATATAGATCAATGCCTCACAATCTGTAGAGGCCCCGGGCAATTCAAGGGTTAAATTTCTTTTACTTAATGTGTTATCTTAATTGCCTTGACATTAAAATTTCTTTAGTATTTCACCTATCAATAACAACCTATCAGTGGTATGTTTTCATATGATTAAAATACATGTTTATTTCCCAACATTATGGCACCAGCTGACGGAGTTTAAAGAAATAGGGGCTGGCGGTTTGTATACCATGCTTTAAATACTGCACTGGACCACGGAGGTGTTTTTTTGACAAGCAGTTTGGTTTTACTGAAGTAAACCAGCGTTGCTCAAACAATGGGGAGCCACGATTAACAAATTGGTCGTGAAAGTCCAATTAAATCTTTGTTGCTGATTTTTCATAATTAAGCAATGTTGCTAAAGTTTGTGTTTGAATGGAAAATTTCGGAAAAGTGGTGGCAATCTGTTTAGGTGATTTTTATCGTGCATTCTCTATTTTGTCAAAAAAGCGAGCTTTACAGCTTGTAAATAAACTAGAATGAGAACACTAAGAGTCGGAGCCTGTACCCCAGTCCGAAAATACGGATTCTCTGCAACCCTGATTAGACAAAAACTGACAACCCTGGCTCTTAAATATCCACTGGAAAGTTTTCCTGCTTCACTTTTCCGATCATTGCTCACCCTGATATATCTGTAATTTGAAGCGCTACCACCGAAACCGAGGATCCTCTTCACAGACATTTGGAACGATCTTCTTCTTCCGGCGTTGTGGAAGATCAGGATGAGGACGCAGATGACCGCGAGGGAGGTAAACACCACGGTTACTATGACAACCGAGTTGTTGTGCTTGTCCGCCACCTCGTGGACGTCGGTCTGTGTCTTCGATGGGGAAGCTGGAGATTTTGTAGAAGGACCGGAGGCGTTCGGTCTAAAGATGAAAAAATATAAATGTTGGTTGCATTTCACAGACTTTTGTTGAAAAATCTTTTCAAAATGTAATTTGGGTGGCAAGTCAAGAAAATTGGTTTCATGTGCGACTACACACTAAAAACTAATTCAAAAATGTGACAACTGGAATAGTGATACGGGTTAAACAAAAACGTGCTATTGGATGGATAGGATGGAGAAAGAAGTTATAAATTGTGACTTTTCGTTCCTTCAATGACATACATACAGCAATGCCACATGCTTAGTAGCCACTTAGCCTTTACAGTTATTTTTGCTCCTAGACTTTCTTGTGTTAACTTTTGTTGCTTTTGATTACTCACTTTATTAGGAATGTTTCATGTTTACCATTGTTTTTAACTCTATTTGAATAAGTATATCATTATGGTTATATACAATATTTAAATTCATGCAACTGTAGCCTCAAACACCTTTTATTGTCAAGATATTTTGTAAGGGTTACATTCTGAGCCCAATCTGCAAAATCTTTTGCAGTTGTCGTTAATTAGATAGCTTTATTTTACTCACATCATCACATCGACGCACATAACGCTAGAATACCATTCGAAGAAATATCCGCATTCCATGGACTCGTATACGAACACAGGATTGCCAAGTCCACTAAAAAGAACAAATAAAAAATTTAATAATTGACTTTTGGCCCATAGCAAGTTTTCAATACAGGTTTTAATTTTATCAAAAACATGTTGCTACATTTATAAAAAACGCACCCGTTGGGAGAACAACGTAGGGAGAGAAGAGAGTGACTTTTCTTAGTTGGATCTTTTCCACAGCTGTTATTGGATTTGAAAGTTACCTCCAAGGTTTCATCTTCAAAGAAATACAAATGATAAATTTGACTGCAGGAAAAATTATTTTTTCTGCAAAGTTTTCATAAAGACAGGATAGATTTCAACCACCAGCGGTCGTGAGTTCAAACCTCAGCTCTTCCTATTGTGTTCAATTCCAGCAAAAAATAACGTCTTTCCAATTTTAACATTCGTAAAGCTGTCAGCGAAATAAAAAATTTCAAATCGCCTACCAAATTGTTCGTGTTAATTATCAACTTGTTGATTTTGGGACAAAAAGCCTATTTCAACGAGTATTAACAGACTGAGTTAAACTGTACGTTGACCATTGTAGCAACATAAGCGATGATCGTTGCTTTAACAAAATCTGGCGAACTTCGAACAATATTGATCCAACATACAAATAATTTAAGTTTGTGACGCAAGAATCATCAAAGTCTTTCTTCAAGTCGTTGGGGAGCTTTGTCACACAGAATCTAACTTACCCAAAGGTTAAAAGCGGAAAAATTTGGGCTTTGAGAAATACTTAACATAGCCAAGAATTACACAACATAAAACTTGACGTTTTGGCCTTTCTCTTTATTTCAGGCAAGCAAACTTATTTGTTTTAGGGAGAAATATCGGAAATACACTCATTTTTTCGCCATCCGTGTGCAATGTCCAATATAAGTTTTTTTTTAAATTTTACCTGTCATGACGTAAGTCGGGGATGGCTGTAGCGCCCCCAGTGGCCGAGTAAAATCGCCAACGGGGTTGTGCTGACACACGATGGTACCCTTCTCGCATTTGCCATTAGATTGTCCCCTAAAGTCGACAATGTACTCGTATTTGGTTGCGTGGCCACCATCTTGCCTCATGTCACCGGTGGCGATCCAACTTCTGTGCAAACAGGGAAAGTCAGCTGTTAATTATATGCAATGAGGGGATGCTCGGAAGGCCGACTACGATTCGGTGTAACGCCTCATGCAGGGTTTCCGTGATTCAGGAAAAGTTAGGTTACATTTTTTTTTCACTTTTTGTGTTTTATTGTTCTCACCGCATATCACAGACGTCTGGCATCTTGTGTTTAAAAAATATGTGAAATTCAGGGCTAGAAAAAATGCAAATTTCTATGAAAGCCAACAAAAATTTCCTGCCAATTTTCGGCAAATCCCCTAAGTTCCTATATGTAACAGGAATATTAAACTAATAGATGTTACAAAAAAAAAATCCCGGGAAGGAGCTTCCCCATTTCCCCACCGTGGTGAAATTAGACAAAAATGGGTGAAAACAGCACGTGACCCCTTTTAAAAGGGACCTATAGTAAGTACACCAAAATCTGCGGAACATCGTGTAATAATGAGCAAACATTCAAACAAAGCCTTTAAATTACGACGCAAAAAGCATCAAACTCTTTCTTCTTCAATATGCAAGTTTTGCAGCACCTCTCAGAACTATATGTGACGTCATAATACCTAAAGCATGCTCGGCCAATTGCTGTAAAGTACCATACCGTCTTAATAGCGGTGAGAAATCAATGATAGCGCCGGATTTTGGGTCGACAAACTTTCCTTGTTTCACATCAACTTTTTTCGGGTTGTCTTCGCAGGCGATCCGGGTTTGCCAGTCAACAGAAAAAGTGCAATTCTTCTGCGTCAGTCTACCATAAAATAAAGGTACAACACCCAATGAGTGAATTTTTTTAAATAGCTACAAACTACATTAAATGGTTGGTGGCACCGATGTTTTAAGAACGTGATAAGCAAAAAAATCAAAATGTTCTAAGTCTATTAAAACATGAAACTTCGAGGTAACTTGTTTCTAAAATGTCTTTTGAGCCATGTGTGTTGAGGTGGAAAACAAGCCTGCATTAGACATAAAAAACAGAGTGAAAACAATATGTGTCCCCTTCATGGAAGGAGATCTTAATAAATATATCCGTTTCATAAATTCTACATTTTTGGACCCAACGTTACAGTGTACAACTTAACATATTCATTTCGAAAAAATAAGCATTTTGAATGTCATTATATGTTATACCTTTGAAAGGAGACCCATAATAGCACAAGTGATTATATTTTATCCCAATGGCATTTTGTGGTTGAAAAGTAAACCACATTGAACCAAAGTTTAAGAATTCTTAGTCTAAGCGATGGCGTGATTGTAAAATTTGAAGCCGCGTAACTTACGTGGTGAAAGTTGGTTTAGCGCTGATGGAAGGATTGCAAGTGAGAGAAATTCGAACTGACGCCGATTTATCCGGGTCTGTACAGATTCCCTTCTCTCCTTTTGAATATCGAACCAGTAATCTGTTCTTCGACTCTATCGTGATGGATTGGGTTGAAAGGACGCCAATGTTTTGTATCTGGGAAATCAAAGCTAAAGGTTTTACAAAGGAAGCAAAACTTGCAGGAAATGCTAGGTACGCTAAGAACATAATGTTAAATCACAGTGGACAATTAAAGCATTTGGGTACGAACCCACTAGCTAAACAAGCTTTGCGGGCAAAAAAAAAACACTTATTGACACAGAAGTTTGCTGAAAATTCACAGCAGTCAAATGACATTTCATGGGCTGGTCCTTCAGTAAAATAAAAAAGCATTTGCTACATAGTATGTCAGGCATGTTAGAGGCCTAATACTGAACCAGAGTAAGCCTTCCACGCAGTTTCATTTAGCGGGACGTAGATTAAAAAAACCTAGCCTGTGGTGGGATTCGAACCCGTGACATGAGCCTATCCGGGGTTAGCGCTCTAGCAAACTAAACCATCTAAGCTCGGTAGCAAGATTGTCCTAGAGACGAAGCAGACATCGCTGCCTGCTGCATATATCAGCTTTTAGCAGAAGATCGCAAAATCGACCTAAGTAGCTTTGAAAGTGGTCGGCAACCAAGTCATTAACATTGGGACTTATTTTGTAAACTGACACACAGCGTTCAAAACGTCACCACCCCCTAAACCATGGATTATTATTTTGGGATCTGCCTTGAAGAGTTTTATACGCAAACCAACAATTTATTGTAAAGTTACGGAGTCGTCAGAATTACCAGAATTACCTTTTTAGAAGATTTCAGCTTCCTGCAAAACGTGGCGTTCTCGCTGCACTTGCTTTCCGCCATATTTCGACACAGATTCAAGTAATATCTGCAAAGGCATATCAGTCAACTACGAAAACATCTCGGGTGATAAACTAACATAAAAAAACATCTGTCCAGTTTAGTGATTCTCAAAGTGGGGTCCGCAGTCACTTAAAAAACTGTGAAGTATTTATATGGGGGCTGTCCAGTCGTTCTAAGTCCAAGTTATATTGAGCGACTACTGATATATTCTGAATATGCGATAAATGCCCTCTTTTGGTGAAAACCACGCAATGCTGCTTGTGACTTCATAAGTAACAAGAACGTTATTATGGCACACACAGAGTATTGCTGAGTTCTAATCGATTTGAGTTATATTTTTAGTAGACCGCCAGTCATTGAAAAATACAAGGGATGCATTTTTTTAGCTTTTTAACTGGTATTGCATCGTCAAACATTCTAACCTGTTTCCATCTTTGTCAGGGAATGTCCATGAGTGCGTGAGTGAAGATAAGAGGGAAAGGTCATAAGTTGATCCACTTTCAGGATCTGATACAAGGCAACTGCAATGGAAATGTTTAATTTATTTTGTAGCAGGATAGTTTTAAAGATACATTATAATTTTATCGCATGGTATTTACATCTCCTTCATTTTCAGTGCATTGTAATCACAACACAAAGGCAATACAGTATATCGTCATTTAATTCATCAGTAGGCTTCTAACCCTTACTCTAAACCATTAGCTTTCAACCTTTTTGTTTCATTGATTCCTTTAACCGATATTCAATGCGAAAAAACCCGGAAATTTAGTTTATGAATAGTGCGTTTATACCAGTACATTGGAGAGAGTAACCAAGTCCGAACAGTTTAAAAAAAATTTCGAATTTTTTTTTAAACAAAGTTCCCCCTTGCAAATACCAAATCCCACCGTGGGGAATTCCCCCCGGTTGAGAACCACTACTCTAAACTATGATAAAACTACTGGCAAAGTGATATATTGGCGTGTAATGATATATTGGCACAAAGCAGTATAAATGTGTAAGATGTAATTGACATGCAATGAAAATACGGGACATCGTTTAAAAACTAGTGCCTTTTGACACACTTTTTAACGTTAAAATCAGGCGAAGTAAGGTGCTTAAGATTTAACCTTAGCAAAAACTTATTTAAACAAAAAATAACAGTACAACAAGTTTATTAGAAGGTTGCTATCACCTCTTGCTTGGCGGCAGACAGACATACGGCGTTGGCCAGTAAATCAGATAATGACATGTGTTTCCCTTCGCAACAACAGTTGGAGGATTCGATTCCGGGTTGCGGTCACAACGGAGCATTATCCAAGTCTCACTCTTTCCGGAACCTTTACACAGATTGAAGTTTGTGGTTTCAATAACTGACCAATAATTCGGTGTTCATTTAGATTTAGACTGAAAATGCATAGTAAGCTTAACAGGAAAGTCGTTAGTTGTGTGATTTGGTTCTCCACGCACATTTACGGCATTTTAGGTCATTTACAGTCGACTTAAAGGGAAAGCAACCAGTATTAGGAAAAACTGCGGTGTACATTTATTCTTGTAAACTATTTTATCCCAAATTTTTACCTGGGCGGACAGATAGAATCGGAATTACATTAATCTGGTTAAACGCTGTGGCAAGTTTGCTGCAGGTTAAATTAACGTATGGCAAACGTTTTATTTATTTGGAAGAAATACAACAGTTTAACCACGAAATCCAGCGGTTAGACTTTTGTTTGTTTGCTTCATTTTATCCTCAGAAACAACGCCCAAATGCGTTATGCTCACAATGAGTCCACGGTCGAGGTACCTGCCTCATTGCAGTTCCGTTTGTTCATGTTTTATTTGATTCTTATAAAGTTGGTAACTTCAATTTGGGTCAACCCATCCGGTTTCGCAGCGTTGATGCAATGTTACTTAATGCCCTTGCTCAGGGAAACACAAGCAACTGAGACAGGATTAGAACCCACAACCTTGCGAGCGCAAAGGAGTCGCGTTAAGGCTGATTCACACCAGATGCGTTTAACGGTTGCGATACGGTTTTTTGATCTCGCGGCATGCAGCAGGGCATTTACACCAGCCGGGATCAAAGTTTATCTGTCAGACACGGCCAAAGTGTTTTATGTTGTTTGATAGGTAGACTTTGGTCGCGGCAGGTGTAAGTACCCCGCTGCTTGCCGCGAGATCAAAAAACCGTACCGCAAACCGGTAGACTCATCTGGTGTGAATCAGCCTTTAACAGTCTGGCAACTTTGCAGTTAGGTTTAGAAGTCAGCACAGCAAATTTGGTCACACATTTAGCAAAATCCAACTTACTCATGTCACACTTTTCGCCCTCCGTGTATTTAACCTGCACAGGAATTTGGTCGGAACCGCTGCTGGATATCTCCCGCGTCGAAGCTTTCCCAACCGAAAAAGTTGCACCGTCATTACCGGTACGACACACTGATGAGTCAGCACAATTTGTCGGGGCGGGTGTGAGGGCATGACACAGCGATATTTGATAAGTCCCGGATGTTGTTGTAATCTAAAATAAGAGACACTTGGGTTACGTACTTACGATGGACCCAAAATTTTAATTTGCATTTTGGGCTACCCCTAGATCTAGTGAGACACAAAACTGCAAGTTACTTACATTAATTTGATGCTAATTTGGCCAAAAACATAATCAGAAGATTTACACCAGTAAAATAGAAAAAATTGAGATTCTGGGGCCCTAAATTTTAACTGAATATTATTATTTTACTTTGATGCTAAAATTGCCAAAAATGTAATTATTAGATTTAAGTAAAAACTTAAAAAAACATTAGAAATAATGAAGCAATACAACATTAAAAAATATATAAAATCTATTAACATAAACAGTTTCCTAACTTTTAATACATGGATTTGACTGACAAACATCAATTAAACATGTGCTTACATTAATAGGTTTGATCTTGGACAAGTCGTAGACAAAATTTTTCTGCTGATCGGTAAACTGACAACTATTATCCGAAACTGCAGGTGTTTTTTGGTCATCCAAGCAAACTATAGCAGTTGCCCATTCAAAAAGGTAAACGCAGTCATCCGTGAGCGCAGTCAAGCGGGGATATCCCTAAATAGAGAACGAGACAGACTGTGAACAACCTTTTAAAAGAGTTTAAAAATATTTGGTTATTTCTGTGCAAAACAAACTAATTTTTTAATGTTGTTGAAATTTTTAGCAATTCAATCTACTGTAAAACTGGACGGCAACTGATTAATACAGAGTTGAAATTAAACCCTGGCATCAAACAAAAGTCATTTACTTTATTAAATATTTCTTATTTTAAAGGCCTGTGGGTTAACTGATAGGTAAACCGGGGTCTTTCAGTGCATTACCTAAAAACAGTCTATTACATGAGCACATTAAAACAATTTTTTTAACACAAAGAAATGCAATTTGTGTCTCATTTAACTGGAAACAACAATTAAGAATGTTTTCAGATTTTGGGCAAAACAATCCTGCCATGTTCAGCAAAATTGCAGACCACAAAAACAGTTTTACGACTTAAAATTTGGGACAAAACCCTTACCTTTCCTGCTGTGGACAAACACGTGAAAATAATTCTGGTGGAAATATTGAAACTTGGATGTGTGTTACAAGTTCTACCAGTTGAGTATTCGAGTACAACCGATCCATTGGTGTAAGTGAGATGCCGCTTGGTTGGGTCGATGTAGCCAAGCGACTACAGAAAAATTATACATGTTTTAAAGTGCAACTTGTCGATTATACTGCCAAACAAAAAAAGGAACAAAACTTTTTTCTGAAACAATAAACTCAAGTTGCTGTACATAAAAAGGATGACAGTATGGAACGGTACATAATATGTTGTGTGTACCACGTACTTCAATGCGAAAGGCATGCCATACACCACACAATGTGCTGATTTTTGCTACATACCATGCCAATCCTTACTTAAAAACATGGTTTCAATTTTGTGTTTCTAAAGAATGTAACTAAAAAATCCTGCAACGCTTGCACAAAATATACAAACAAATCAACAGCATTTGCAACATCAACCCAAGTTTAGCATCACATTTCCATGTCATGCCATCCCTAAAAAAATGTCTCCACTGGCTAACAGATCAATACAAGCCCTACCTGTGGTTTCGTTCCATTCTTTGCTGAACACACGGAGGCGCCAGCTGGGCAATTAATACCATGGATTGGTTCCAGTGGTCTGCAGACGTTGATGAAATAAACAGTTCTATCTCCTTCCTCGCCTGATACAGCCAAGTAGTGACCAGACTCTGATATCAGACTTGACATGTCAAATACCTTGGGCACTGAAAAATGTAGAAGTGAGTTTGTGAGAACTTAAAATGTCACACAAGTTAGCAGTACGGTAATCAAGTTTTAATATTCAAGTTAGAGGTCTGGTTAAGTTAACTTGATTTTTGCATTTGGTGACCTAATTTTAAAACTTACAAAACAAAAATATAAGTTTAAAGATGGAGCCGCCAATTTGTAAATATTTAAACCACTACAGTTTTAAAATATTGGTAAGGGTGAAATGTACCGATTACATTTTTTCAGTTGTTCAAAAACCACTTCTTCGGCTATTTAGACTTTTGGATGCTACTTTTAATAAATATTTTAAATGTCATAAATTAAACTTGAGTTACTTCAAATGTGTAAGTTGGCAGAGTTAAAAGTTAAAAATCACTGATTCTGTGCTTCAACTTGCTATGACAAATTTAACACCTGTTTTGTTATTTCATATCAAGCCAAAATTGTATGATATTGTAAAATGAACAAGAATATCATTTAACATTGGATTTTCAGCTCATTGTGCCAGGGATTTTAAAATATTTTTGGTGATAAAGCTATTTAAACCACATTTTAGCAAATGTTGTTTTTGAAGATATTTAAATAAAAGTCACTTATTTGTACTTTTTGCTTTTTTGTTTTACCAACCCCACCAGCAAGAAGTTTTAACTTACCTAGTCCATCCATGCTGACGGCTGCGCATGGGTTTTGCATTTCACAAGCAAGGTGTGTATGCCATGAGAAGTAATAACTGCACGTCTCCTTATCCTCACCCACATACACAGGAGAGGTAGCAGCGGTTGTCGGCTGTTGAAGATGAGGAGCAGTGGAACGGTGGCAAACAAAACTAATTGTTGTCGATTGTCTAGAACAAGTAATACAGAACTTGATGATTATGTTGTGGAGTGTTTTTAAATAAAAAGTAGGTAAGAAACTAGAAGGGTGGCTTTCACCATATTGCCATTCCATATACACTATTACCTTTTTTAAAAATGCATATATATTCACCATGTCATTTCACATTGGGTCCCATAGTTACTTAAGCTTTTTATAACATGATTGTTTCTGCAGGCAAAAACGCATGGGTCCCCACACATGCAAATTTGTAGAAATTGTGGTTCAATATAATGTATGTACAGAACAGAAGCAGATATTTTTTCTTTACTTTTTCGAAAACAGAAAATGA
>QXVZ01020409.1:0-16821 GCA_008931825.1 Phallusia fumigata | reverse complement strand
TTCAAAAAATCACAAATTCTGCGAGTGTAACGATCGCATGAGCGCGCAGTTTATATTTTATTTCTACGGCAAATCGTTAAATGTACGGCATTAGACACTTTAATTTTCGAGACTTTACAAATTAACTAATGTTTTTACCTTTTTAATGCATTAACCAATTCTTGCATTTAAATTACAAACTAGCAAAAACTGATAATATACGTTACAGCGAAAGCCAAAATTTATTTTAGATGTGAAGTCTAGATATGAATTCAAAATTTCTGTTTAATGTGTGCTTATTTCCGCTTTGCTAAAACTAAAGGAACTCAACGTTTTTATCTGTTTTTAGTGTAACCAGTAACTCGATCAAAATTGAGGATAAATCAACGAATCATTACCACCAGCCTTTCAGATTTAAAGCCATCACCTTGTGTGCTCCGACTATAAAGTGTGAAACCCAGCACAATACGGGTTAGCATTGTTTATTCACCATACAAGTAAAACTCAATTTAGATGACTTAAAACGGTTTAAATTAACCCTGAGTCGGTTTAAATGCGAGACGGAAAACAATACACAACAAGATGTAAACATTTTATGCCGTCTAATAATGATGGAGGTCATGAGCAAAATTTTAATGACATCGCGTGCCATGTTTTATGTTTCTGCGCTCAGTGGGCCAATCGTGAAAATCTATAAAGGATTGGTTTGTGGGCATACAATATTGTAACGTATTTGGCAATTTTATTGTGACGTAATGCTTGAATCCAATCCAATGTCGTAATGTATTTTTCGCGTGCTCATACCTCCAAAATGCTCTCGCACCTGGCACGGGAAAAATACCCATGTTGGTTTACTGATGTTATGTTTTGTGCATATATTGAGCTTCGTAATCCTGTTGATTCTACTTTTGGCCTAGGCTCCAGCAGGAACTCTGCTACCGGAGCCCTTTTACGTATGTTGATGTCTTCCAATAAACAATACTAACCCAAAGGTATCGTGAGTCCGATTGTCAAGTAGGAACACGCCAGGCAATAGGGTCCAACCAATAAACAACCGAAAACCCCACAATAAACAACCACCTTGAAACTGGCACGCTTTGAAACACTCGGGCAACCAAAAGAGTTTTTTCAAACGTAATTGCTAGCATCTACCCAAACGTACAACCACAATCACAAACTCAACATTCCGATCGAAAAAATCGCACCAAAGTTTGCTATCAAATGTGTTTTTTTATATACGGGTAGCCTCTTTCAAGTAGTTCGTTAACTTAATTTTCTTTTGGGCATTTAAAAATGCGGGGAGAATCAGCTCACGTACTGTGGTGTAACAATGCCAATTATGTCAAACAGTATACGACAACACATGTTATTATTAAAGGTGCGAGCCAAATAAACGTACCAGGGAATGGTTGCTGACCTACCAAATAAACGGACTGTTCATCTAAAAAGAAGTGCAATGCCACACAGAAGAGCTTGTTGTCACACAAGGGTTGAAAAGCAGGATAGCATGTACTATATAATTAGATGATGACATTAGAAGCAAAAATCATGTCATGTCTCTATATATTTTTTACAAGATAATAAAAAGATTTTGTATGTCTAACTTTTTTCTTTCTGAAATTGACACACAATGTCAGAAATGTGTTTACAGTTTTGACCCCGATCTCAAAACTCGCAAGGCAATTTGAGCAACATCAAGCGCACAACCCCAATGCTGAGCAATCCCTCTGTAACCTTGGCCGTAATTATGGATCAACGGAAGTTTGTTTGGTGATTCATGGATGTCTGAAGATGATTTTGGGTTGAGATTAACCATTTCCACTTCCAGTCGAGCACCTCCAACACGTCCTGGCCTAATTCCAACCTCAGATGAGACTTTTTCCACTTTGCCAAAATGAGGTAGAAGGGTTTCAAACTTGTGGAGCAGTTTCTCAGTGTCCTGGCCATTAACATGAGTCTCAAATCTTCCCATCTGATGAGTAGCACCAATACACACATGGTCAGTCTCTGGACAAACGGCAGTACTACCAGCAAGGTAAACCTTGTCAATGAAAGGTGCATCAACCTTCATATATTGTCCTGTAAAAAAACAGTGTTAGTTTGAAATCCTGGTTTTTCGGTTCATGGTTTTTTAGAGATGGGGTATGCAACAAATCGAAACGATTTAAAATTGTGAAAAATGCAAATAAAGCAGGCAGCTTCACAAACTGGGGCTTAATATAAGTGGCATTACAAATCGCCAAGGAAAAGAAGCCTCACACTGTTGGAGAAGCACTGTAGAACCTTGTGCCCTAATAATGGTCAAGTTGATTTTGTAACATAGATGAGCACCAGAAAACATATTGAAATGAAAACATTCAAATGCAGTAGTTGGGTATCAATTGATGAATTGAACTTAGGATATGCATACAAGTACAACATTACTCTACACAATTGTCAGGGCTAAAACGTTGGAAGCCACTGCTGTAACAGTGTCACCTAAATATTATTGTAAATGTTTTGTTTTCATCTGCTTGCGTTATGTTATTCTCATCCAGCCAAATTATTTCAATCAAAATTATGGGCTTACTTTTAATCCAAATTCTGGGACTTGGTTGGGCCTAACAACTGTTTTTACCAACCTCGAATTGGTATCACCATCGAGTCTCCTGCCAACATCCCTGCTCCACACCCAGAACAATTGACAACCAAATCAAATGTTGTTGACAGTTCAGCAAATGATTTCACTTCCTTAGTCACAAATGTTACCATTTTGTCACCGTTTCTAAAACAAACATAAGGTTTCGAAACACAATCACAAAACTGATTGTACTAAACCTTTTGTTCAAAAAAAATCTGCCCTTTGTCAGAACAGAATAGTACCGTTAAGTAATTAAATAAATTAGTTAATTAGTAAATCATAGGATTTGAACTTAGTGCGTATTTTACCTTTATACCCTTCACTTTTTTTCAATAAAACACAATACAAACTTCAATCTAAACAGAATCAAACTTCAGATCTAAACAAAAGTATAAAATTATCTTGACCCACTTTTTAGTTTTCTGTAGTAGCTTTTCCATCAACCATGGTAGATATCTGCTTGTATCAATAACATACGCAGGGCAAGTGTAAATTTTTAATGCTTCTTCAAAGTTTTCAAATATGAGAAGTTTGGCTCCGCTGTCATTCATATGTGCAAATGTTTCCATTTCCTTCTTTGTGGCATCGCGGTAACCAAGCTTTTGGCGATCTTCCTCTGAAACTATGAAAACCAAACAATTAGCAGATGTCCAAGTGGATTTGATGTTGAAGCAAATGTAGTGCATAGTAATGTTTAAAGTAAACTATTAAATCTCAACAATTAGAATGAAAACCTGCTGTTTTCATTGAGTATTAGGAACCGTGCATGATTGGGCTAGGCCTTTTATGCCAGTTGCATTTGAAGCAATGCTGTTTGTTTCTTGTTAAGCAAACACCCAGACAAGCGTTTAACATTACAATAATAATACAAAGAAGCAACAAAAAATGGGAACATCACCACATGGGCGGATTTTATTGCAGTATTTTAATTCATATAACTTGTTTTCATACATTTATGGCAGCGTTAGGGTGGAAAATTGTAGTCACCGTTTGGGCTTATATTTTACAATATTTGAATGTAAACTATATAAGAACTGCATGCCTGATATTGTTTACACCTTAAAATTGCATCAGCCACAGTTGCAAGTCCTTTATTGTTCTATATCAACTCTGTATATCATTCTACAAATATTTATGTAAGAGTCAAATTGGAAACAACTATTTAAAAATATCCAGCTATTGTACTGTGAACATTCTTAGTAGTAATACAATGTTGTACTAAGGATAGAAGCAGGAGCAGTTGGTTGGATGATTTAAATGACTGCCATGTGCTTGCAAGGTTGTGAGGTCAAACTCTGTATTATGTCTGTGTTATAGGCGTTAATTATTTAGCAAACTGTGGGGTGGTGAAATGATCAAATCCAAGAGAACTGACACATGATCAAATTACATAATGTTTGCCTGTTGGTTCATAGCATCATTGTACTATTAGTTATTGCTAATATTATCGATGAATACAGCACAAGAGACTCGCGAAATTGGACTATGTCCTTGTTGTTTAATGAATGAAAATAAATTTGATTGATTGCCTCTCACATTTGGTAAGTTTGGTAAGTCTTCAGGAAACCCTTGTGTCGGTGCAAGCAACATATTTTTTGTAAGCAAGAATATAACAAATCCAGAAAGTTTCTGGGGTGGCTGCAAAGACGTTTTATAATGGCTACCACAATTTCCACTGGAAATCAACGCCTGCAGTCCAACAACAATAAATGCACCATCTTCATGTCATAGAAACTTACCCATACTGTCAATCATATTTTCTTTTTGGTTGAAAAACATGACAGCATCTCTTGGTCTAATTCCAGCATACTCTGCTTCTGTTGGGTGAAGAGAAGCACAAAACTGCATTGTTGCCAATACATGCTTTGTGACATCAGGACTATCCAATGCCCCTGTGCCTCGATTAATCACTATCCCAAATCCATGGGCACTGAAAAGAAAGAAAAACTAAAAACCAAGTACTACTACTTTGAGTTTTAATTTTTACCTGTTTATTTTATACCTGTATGTTCCTTTAATTTTCTGCTTTTATCTTAGTACTATGTTAAAATCCCAGCTCAGTGTAATATTAATAATAAAAAGCACAAACCAAACTTTTTTAAACTTGACATTACACTTAGCTGGTCTGCAACAAAATCAATTTAAAACTACAAACGCAAAAGTACTGCCCAGATGTATAATTACTCTTGGAGAATTGTACACAGAGAACAATTTTATCATGCAAAATGATCCAGCTGGCATTAGACAAAAAGGTTGATCATGAACTACAAACCGCTCTTACCTGCATAAGTTTTTCTTTTGCGGGTAAAACTCGGACGCAATGATGCTAATCTCGCTCTCCGGAAACTCACGTGTTAGACACAATGCCGAAGCAAGCCCATTAACACCAGCCCCTATCACTGCTATTTTATACGCCATAGTTGTAAGTTGCAGTGAGCAGCAATCTAATTGCAAAATGTTAACATTGCCCATACGCTACTGCACAGCGCCTCTTACTTTTGCAGAAACATGCATCCCGGAACTCTGTTGACAGAGTCTCAGAAGTGCAGGCCTAAAGCAAACAATAAGGCACTTAGGCACTGGCTGTCCATTTGCTTACTTTACTTTTTATTTTGCGCGCACGCTGCTTCGCCATAGAAATTAAAATTATCCACAAAAAAACGGGGCCGCTGCAAGCCTGCTACACGCCAATTTTATTGCGGTTGAAAATTAAAATGTTTTGTAAAAATCATTAGGTATAAATTAAACATTTTGACTGGACTAAAAGTAGGTATGTTACTGTGGTCCTTTGGGGTATTCAACGAAACCAGGCAACGCACTTATTTAGCTCGTACAATAATGTCAGCGAAAAAAACATATTTGAATTGGGAATTTTGTTGTTCCTTTTGTTTGTTTGTTAGATTTCTTACTTATTCTACTTCTTTTAATTTCACGTCACGGTATTACACTGTGTAAACTTCAGTTATTGTATCAGTCATATATTCGTTTTTTGTACGCCTTCAATCAGCGCCTTGAAACTATCCGACGGGGTTAATTTTCCTGTCAAACCCCACTTTCTTTTCCTAGAACGAGTGGCAGTTATAGGAGCCCCCTCGGCTGGTCCCACTAACATCAAGATGATAATATGAAATAAAGAATGTTAAAAATGGTGTGTAAGAAGCTCAAACAATAAAATTACAGTTTGGCAGAAAATGCACACAATCAACCCAAAATAAAGAACTCACTTCAAAAAAACAGAAAACCCAAGAACACATCAATAATCCAAAAAATTAAAAAACTTTTGATAACATTGCACTGCTAGGTGAAAACACATCACTTGGAGCAATTATAACCATGTAAAAATCAACTTTGATACGAGTACAATGTAAGTTAATACACAACACGTGAGAATTAAATTATATGTTTGCGCATATTTGGTACTGGAGCGTGCCCTGAAGCTTTCATACAGGCCAACGATAACGACACACTCACATATGAATCATAGTACGTCAGCCCTGCAAATCGCGTTATACCGTATCATAGTCGGCCTTCCAAGCATTTCCTGTCAGCAAGGCATGGCTAGAAAAATCAAGCCTGCGGTGGGATTCGAACCCACGACAGGAGCCTATTCGGGGCTGGCGCTCTACAAACTGAGCTAAGTGAGCCTGTCGAAAGTCGAATCACTTTTTATCACGAGAAAATTGGGATAAAACAAATGTGCTAAATAAGATGCATGACAAACACTTGTATTTTAGCACTCGCTGACTCATTAGAAACAAAACAAGTCTACCTAAAGCTTGGAATTTTTTGAGCACATCCCTTTTGCAAGTTCTGCGACCTCTAGTGCGCACCCCCAATGCACAGCAAAGCCTGTCCCCCCATGACCATAATTGTGAATCACAGGCAATTTTGGTGAATTGCAGATTTTCAGAGATGGTTTTGAACCATTTGACCACCACTCCGGTTCCAGGCGAGCACCACCATATCGTGCAGGCCTAATGCCAACGTCGATTCTCAGTATTTTTGCCCCCTTAACAGCAGGCACGAGGGTCTCACAACGACGGAAAATGCTCTCGGTGTCTTTGGGGTCGACTTGAGTGTCAGCCCGACCTTCTTGGTAAACTCCACCCAAACAAATGTCGTTTACTCGTGGACATACCACAGTTTCTCGCCCCGCAATAACCTTGTCAATTGCAGTTGTTTTCTCAATGCTAATGTATTGGCCTGCAACAAAGAAAAAACATGATGAAGACAGAAACATTTATGCTACCTTTGCAACACCACTCTTTCCTTTTTTGACATAATTTGGCCTGGGCTGTCTATTTAGTGGCTATTTTTGTAAAAGCAAAAAGAAGAAAACCTAATCCAACAACTTTGCATTCTATGTTTTAAAAAACAAAATGCAAGTTTGCCTCACAAAAACCTGGATTTATCACATATATAGATGTGCATGTTCTTGCCCTGTAAGCTGTGTATAGGTATGGTTTAANTGCAGGCCTAATGCCAACGTCGATTCTCAGTACTTTTGCCCCCTTAACAGCAGGCACGAGGGTCTCACAACGATGGAAAATGCTCTCTGTGTCTTTGGGGTCGACTTGAGTGTCATCTCGACCTTCTTGGTAAACTCCACCCAAACAAATGTCGTTTACTCGTGGACATACCACAGTTTCTCGCCCTGCAATAACCTTGTCAATTGCAGTTGTTTTCTCAATGCTAATGTATTGGCCTGCAGCAAAGAAAGAACATGATAAGGGCAGAAACATTTATGCTACCTTGGCAACACCACTCTTTCCTTTTTTGACATAATTTGGCCTGGGGTGTCTATTTAGTGGCCTTTTTTGTAAAAGCAAAAGGAAGAAAACCTAATCCAACAACTTTGCATTGTATGTTTCAAAAAACAAAATGCAAGTTTGCCTCACAAAAACCTAGATTTATCACACGTATAGATATACATGTTCCTGCCCTGTAAGCTGTGTATAGGTATGGTTTAAACATTGTTTGATAAATCCACAACTTACCTCGTATTGGAAACATATTGGGGTCATTGGCAATTTTTCCAGCATTAAAACCAGCACAGTTTACAACTAGATCAAAGTGGCCAACCAGTTCGTTCAGAGATGAAATTTCGCGAGACACAAATGTTACCATTGCCTCACCATTTCTGCAAATACAAACAACTGGTTAATCACTGCATAAAGACTAAATTAATTTTCTGATTTTACTTGAGATAACTTTAACAAACCTAAAAAAATCATGCATACACAAATAGCATTACATGGCTTTGCCAGTGCAGTTTACCATAGTTTAGACATACCCAAATTATTTGGTTCGAATCTTTTTAATTAATATAAAGGGGCCACTGGATTTTATTGCCCAAAAAGCAAAGCTTAAACAGTAACAATAAAACAAAAGGACTAAATCTTTTACCAGAAATCTTCTTTCTTTATTTCAGTTCTGTTGACATGTTTTGACTAATTTTGGATCATCTGTGCCTTCATTTTAATATAAATGGCCAAATTGTTTTTTACAATGCCCTTTAACTTTATTGCTCAAGGAATTATATCCAATAAAGTGACGAATTCTGGCAGTTCCACCAACCACAAGTTCATCCTATCATTAAAACCATGATTCCAATACAAACACCTGCTTGTTTTCTTACCTTGTTTTTAACGAAGCCAACTCATTTTTTAACCAGGGAAGATAAAGCGAGCTGTCAATGACGTATGTTGAGGTTTTAAATGCAAACAAATCACTGTCAGGTTGAAATGGAGGAAAAAGCAGTTTTAGAGTATTGTCTTGTGACAGAGGTAACAGCGCTTTTTCTTTCTGCTCCGTGATGCGTTTCAAATTTTGAAGACGTCTTGATCTTTCCGACACTGCACATAAAACACATAAACTACAGGTTGCATCACAATATATTGGCATATCAAAGTATACTGCGATGAAGCAAAAAACATTGGAGGTATAGTAAGGCTTGTAATAGACTCACATGAATTTTATTTACAAGAATTATGATCTGTTTTTAAAAATATGGTTGTTTGAGATCCTTTCAAAAACATTAAACACACTGGTTGCCCTGTCCAACACAAACCCATATGCACTAATTTTTAATCATTGTAGTATTTCCTGCTTAGGTGTCAACAAAGTTTTAATCGATTGCTACGTCACAACACAAAATATGTTAGTGCATTGATCATTTTATCCAGTATTGTAGCTTAAAGTAAAACCATATGCTGCTTGCTGTGGTGTGCCATTACAAATCCAGGTGACCCTAGCCTAAAATTCGCACATTTGTCTGTGGATTATACATACATACATATGGCATTTAACCCTTTTTCGCCCTTCTCATGGTAAGTCAGTACTGCGTCAATAGGTCTGATACCAGCAGATTCAGCCACAGTCGGATGCATTTTGCTGCAGTAGTCATGTGTTTCCAACAGCCAATCAGGAACCTTCTTGTTGGTGTTGGGACCATCTCTTCTGTGCCCCACTATTCCAAATCCATGTGCACTTAAATTTAATTGATTGAAATTTCAGTTCAGATTTAGCTTTTATTTATTCTCACTAGACTAAAAATACCTGAACAGTTTATCTGTTTTGCAATTCCACCGGAAAATATTTTGAAATTAATATTTGTACTTTAGAAAAACCTCAAAACAAATAACATTATTACCCAATGAAACTGACAAATATGGTTTTGAATCTGTTTGGATTTGATATTCTACTTTGAACATTCTAACTTTTTGCTGCCAGTTTCACATTTATTTGCAGAAATTTAACTTAAAAGCAAAAAGCTACTAAAATTGTAAATTGTATTTGGATTCGCACATTTAATGTTTACAAGTAATGTAAAATCAAAAACAAATTTTGGATTGTCAGTTTGCTAGCTTAGAACAGTTGTGAATTTAATGTAGCGAGTATGCTATGCCTTCATACATTTTTACTCTGATCAAATAAAAGTCTTAGACCTGGTAATACCCTGTGGGGCAGGATAGAATTCCGATGAAAATATTGTCACTTCACATGTTGGATATTGTTGAGTCAAGCACAGTGCTGAAGAAAGACCCACAACACCTGCTCCAATCACAGCTACTTTCAAGGTCATTGCCAAGGTCAAAGACTGAATGAGTGACTAAAAAATCTGTTGCACCTGTAACAAAAGCACGAATATTTTAAAATAGAGAAATCACCGCTGAACAGTATGACGGATAAAGACTTGACTTCGTATNAAGAGCTTATTTTGGGCGTTTTTTTAAAAGACTGTCGTTTTTACGTTTTTTCGAAGGTTTTGTACAAAATAAATCGATACAAAAGAAAGAGTCGTCTTAATTTAGTCATGTTACATCTAATTTTTAAAAATAACTTCAAAAAAGTATAACTTTAACGCGTCTTTGTGTAAGACCTGGTTGAGCACCTCGTAGCAATGGAAAGTATGTAATCAAGTCTGAATCTGTAGTTTCAATGGTATAAAATTCGAACGATTACTGCCAAAAAACTTGGGACCTTAAAAAACAAATTTCAAGAAAACGCTATAATCAACAATAAAAACAATCATTGTATTTTTAAAATATACAAAAACAAAAAACTATGCGCGAGGTTAGAGCATCAGCAAACAGCACGAAGATCCTCTTAAACGAGTCGGTAATTTCGCAACGTTCTTCCATTCGTCCTTCTCTGCGTCATAACTTGCTACGTCATTTCGATGGTCTATGACGTTTGAGCCGCATCCACCAATCAGATACACGAGGCCGTCAAGTTCTGCGCATGCGCACTCCTTTTCTCCCTAATGATATTTGAAGCATTTTGCTGAATTTGCCAAAAAATTGAAAAACGATTGAAAACAATGTGTCTCATTTAAACTGAGCCCTTTACAAACTTTGCAATGCCTAGAAAAAATATGTATTAAACATTGTTTACTATTTTTTGTTTGCTTAATATTGTGAAGTTTGCCAAAGATTTTTTTCACATAAAACTAAGTTGAACTTCCGATGCATAACAAATTATGCACTGTACTCTCCACAACATAGAAGGACATTTTGGTAACACAAAGCTGATGTATTGTCGACACCAATTTAAAACAGGTGCCTTCAAAATATCAGAAAAATCGTCTCCGAACCTTATTAACGTTAAAAAAATCCCAAACCCCCAGGCCCAGTGCTTCAACCTACCCAGGTATGAAAAAGTTCTTTAAACAACCTCATGGTGGTTACCTGAAAGGAGATCTTTTGCGCCACCTTGTGCCACTGATCTTCCTGCGGTATGTAACACTCGAGGGCGACAGAGACTGCTTCATAAATTCCCTGATTAACGCACTCACCGCCGAATACCAAAATCCGGTCTCTCACTGCTGCCATCGTGTGGCTGCTTCGCAGGGACCTCATAGGTGTAAGTGGAGCCCAGTGATTGGTTGAAACGTCGTATCTGGGGAAAAACTAGTTTCATTCAAACACCTGCATGAAATATCGCAAACCACATGCAGCTTCCCAATAAGCTGCACATATCAAATTGTTGAAGTGTCTATAAAACGGACAAACATCAGTTTTTAGATTTCACCAGGTTTGCTAGGGTGACAAAGTTGAGTGACAAACCTCCAGCAAGTTGGACCAACCAGTAGGCCAATTTTTTGCACACGGAACATGATTTAGACATAATAGACAGGTAATGCAAGTATTTAAGATGTATAGCGTTCATTTAAACCAGGTCTGTACAACTGAAATCAGCACAAGGGCCACAACAGCCAAAAATGATCCTTTTTTACAACTGAGAACAACACATGGCCCCTAATGTTAGTGCGGTTTTAAAATTTATGAAATGTGACTGGTGAAACATCAAAAATAATGAAAATGCATTATATATTACAGCAATAAATAAAGTGAGACAGCACAGTATCGCAAGTTATGTTTAAAAGCTCCAACCTAAATTGAAAACATGCAATTTAAAAGACCAAAATTAGTAGACACATCAGTTTGTAGTAAGATCTGACAGTTTGGATTAAAAACTTACATGGACAACAACCTGCCAGAAAGCTCAATGGTCTACGTATGGTCATCTTAATTTATTTGTTGTCAATTAAAGGCAGCAACAAGAAACAGCAAGTGTGTGTTGCTTACTTTAACAAGTCTGTTGTTGATGATTTTCTCACGACTCCTCCGCTGATGTAGACACATTGTTTATAAACACAGCCGGCATGAGAAAATCGTGGGGCCTTTAACGATGCAACAAATTCCCATCTAAACATTTTTTTACAAAACCACAAGTTACTTTTTTCCAAATCTTTCCATAAAAATATTAAAAACTATAATCTGTGTTCATATAAATTAAGATCTGTAATTGTTTGATTAAAGAAATTATGGAACTTTTTAAAAACAATGAAATGATATCTAATGAAACATGAAAACATATTATGCAACATTTAAGAAAACATTTGTTCAACTTAGTTAAACAATTCCAATTGCATCAAGGTTAACATGAATCCAAATATTTGGCTCAAGACTTGGAAGACACAAAAGACGATTTGATTTAAAAATCCCACAAAACCGCAAACAAAAACAATTTAACAAACTTTTTTGTGGTGATGTTGTATTTTTCCACCGACGTTCTGATAAGGTTGTGGCTTTTTCCACCAATTGCAAACAGACTTTGATCCAGAGCACCGAGGTAGAAATAAGCTCTGAAACATCAAAATCATAGCACAAGTGGTTAGTTGTGAGGCAATACGTAAATAAAACAATTTTGATTTTTTTACTCCCTTGCACTACACACAGTACACCCTAAGACTGATGTTACAATTCTAATATGGCATAATTTTTTGTAAGATATTTAATGAATAAAAAAAACTTTAAAATAATTTTCAAAATACCAAAGGCTAAGTAAATACAGTAAATACAATCAGTTTGATCATCTGCTTATACCACAAGTCTAGTTTGACCGGCCAGACATACAAAAACCACTGTTCCACCATAGGCTAGATTTTCCATAGACCCTGCTGTACAACTAGGCTGCACCAAAGTCAGTCACTTTCAATACAATCTAGGATTCGCGTATGTATCTACTCATTTTATGTTTCCGTACTTTACGTACATAAATGCTTGTGTGTCAGGTGCAAGCCTCACTGTATCACTAATGATGGCATGATATATTGCCGACGTGTTTGACGAAAAAAGCATGTCATATCAAACAACTATTTGGGCCAACGTATTTTTGATAAGGCATGAACAGATCCGTGTTCAGTGTTCCAAAAAAATTTTTGTTGAGGAAACAAATCATAAAAAAGTTGGCATACCTTTCTTGTAGCATTTCCTGCAGTGTTTCCCATTCATTTTTCATCGGGTCAAAGCGCCAAGTGGCAGCGGAACCTCTAACTCCCGGTCTTGACGATTCCAATCCACCAACAACATATAACAAATTGTCCACTGCTGCCACCTCGTGGTAGGCTAATGTGCTCGGCATGCGACCAACCTCCTTCCATGCATCCTCTTTAATATTAAGTTCACGAATCTGCAAACAATTTTTTTTTTCCTTGATGAATGGAAATGGCTTGCAGGCCTGGCGTAATATGATTCAGTTTCAAAATCCACAAAAAAAATCACAATAGCTTCCAGAAAAACAAAAGTTTTACAAACCGTTGAAGTAAACTGATCAAATCTCCGTCCTCCAGTTACAACAACAGTAGTTCGAGTTGGCATTATGACATCACCAGCGCCACTATGAGTCGAATGCTTTTGTTTTAATCTGTTTAAAATCCGTTTTTTATCGGCATCCAGAACGTCCTCCACAATACCTACAAGAAGACTTTTTGAAAAACGATAAAAGAATTGAAGAGATGCTTTACTATCATTTAATGCCTTGTTTCTTTCTTTTGAAGAAGTTCCTTTGAAATTGGCAAAAATGTCAAGGGTTTCAAGTTTTAAAATAGTAATGTAAGATTATTTGAAAATTTTTTTTTAAACATCCATGCCAGCACAGCTCGTTTTGCAGCCACTATTTCCACAAATGTTGTTAAAGTGTTAGCGCAACTGTGGCGAAAAAAACATTTACCTCAAACCAGTAAAATCCAATGGATAAATCGGGTAAGCATGCAGCTTGGCAATGGACTTATTATGAGCATACTGCATTGCACATCAGTGATAGAACAAATCAATGGCAACAAAAATTGGAGTTTTCAAAAATTTTATGTCGCATGACAGCTTACCAAAAAGTTCTTTATTGTCAGCCACTATAGATTGAGTGATCACGTATCCAGACAATGTTGATTGTGGGATTTTGGCATAATGAAGGGTTTTTAGAAGCTTGACGGCGGAAGCAATCCTTTCTCTTGGATTCTAAAACAAAAAAACATCAACAAGAACTGTATTTTAAACATCTTTGTTAGTTATATTTTTATCCTCGGTAGGCAAAACACCTGAATGTATTTTGTTCAGATTAGTACCGTCCTGTTTTTGCTGATAGGGCATTCTTATTTTAATATAAATCAAGTTATTTAGATATTTTAGGTAAGTTTTCTATTAATATACATTAAAATCTGTGATACAGCATTGTTTCTAGAGTCAAGAATTTACATCTGTTACTACAAAAAAAATGGCAGTCAACTGTAAACTTACATGCTTTTGCCATTTAATAATTGCATTAAACATCTGAAGCTCTGGGATAATGCAATAATTTGAAAGAGTTCCATTTCTGTTGTTGACAATGTCCTATATTACATGAACACTGTTTGATAACCAAATGATATCTTACACCAATCAACTGTTGAACTAAACGAAGTCTATGAAAGTCATTTGGCATTATTAAACATAATATTACAGGTTAAATACATCAACAGACTCTCAACTTTTTGTCTGATTAAAACACACTCGGGTGACCATCTGAGTATTATGGAGCTTAAGAATGTTTTATGTGAAGTAATTGTACAATTAAAAGCTGTGACCTGCACTGACAAAAAAGTCAAAGTACATTTACGTGCCGTTAAAATCTAGAATTACAAATAAACCCCTAAAGGACCCATACGCCTAACTGTAGTTAACGCATTAATGCAAAACAAAATTAGATTTAAAAAAATCAACCGCTCGGAACGAGTCAACTTCCTCCGCCACCAACAAGTTAGCGGCAGAACAATCCTCAAATCCGGCGAAAGTCGAAACTTCCACCGAACAAGTTTCATGCTCAGAAGCTGACCCTGCGTCTCATCATCGCGGTTGAGGGTCTGTCATACTAGGATGACGTTTTCAAGATACATACTATAGAAATGATCCCTAAAAGCATGATCTTAACACAACAGGTGAACGCCACCGGGTACTATGCGAGGAGAAACTTTCTGTTTGTGGTGAGTGCGTGGGGCACAAGGACTGCATTAGGGAGAGTCCAGGCTTGTGACTATAGAATGAGAGGACGGTAAGTTTGTGCAATATTTGTTTTCTTCAAACTGTAGGTGCAAAACCAATTTACAAAATAGGTCGTAAAATCTGAAAAGAATAAACACTTGATTGGCTTGATTCACATGCCAACGTAAAAGTTAGTTTCGAGCGAGTTTTGTTCAGTCAAACGTGAAGGAGATTATTTTTTAATAGGCAAAGCTCAATAAGAAGATGTAATAAAAAAGGTAAGTAATGAGAAAAACCTGCAGTTCGTTTTCTGTTAACCGTTGGAAACAATCAGTGTCCACGAAATTAACGAAATCTGCTGCTATTTTCGAGAGAAGAAAATCCTTGAAAGCAGAGAGGTCAAGATCGATCGAAACTTTGTACAAAGATTGGAACGAATCGGTATCAAATCTACAAAAGAGCGGTTGCATGATAACGAATGTGTCATTATGTTAAAAATTTTCACGGCTAGATTCACAACAATAATTTATGCCAATAATTAAATACATAGTTGTTTTAATAATGTCAAATAGACTGTCACAAAATATATATATAAGGCTCTTTTGGGTGAAAAGGATAATTTATGATAAACTTATTTTTCAATTGATGATAATTTGATTAATATTTCACTTCTGTGCTAGAAACAGAATTAGAATCCAACCAACCCGCGCATAATTTCGTTCAAACATCTTCGTTTCAAAGACGCGATGTCTAGTCTCACAGCAGCCTCAAGTACGGCCGGAAGTTGATTTGTTTTTGCGTCAAATATGGCGGTGTATAGAAACTGTAAGACAACTTCCATCGACTCTTTGCTGATAGAGAAATCTAACGTCACATCCACGTGTTTTGGTGACGTCATCTCCGGTTCTGCTGATGTCTCAATGTCTTCCATTGTTACATCAGTTTTTGAAGTCTGTTCTGTAAAAGTCTCGAAGGGTTTTTTATTTTGCCACTTTTTAATGAAAGTGTTATAACCGCTGTTGGGCGTGTAATGACATTTTCATACCGAATCCTCGTGAAGATACGCCAAGCTTGTCGCGAAAATAGCCACTAGAGGCCGCTAACACGCACTTATGGGAGGGAAATTTCAATGGAGGACCTTTTTCGGTTTCTGCAAAAAAGAGATTGATCCAAGAAACTTCAAGAACTAAAACACCATTATTTGTCATAATTACCATTTATGCAAATGGTGACGTCACACAGCGCAGAGTTGTGACGTAATAAGGAGAGACCCTTCACCAGTAAGTTGATGTGTTCGTTTGAATGTTGATGTGGCAAAGATATTATGCGATTGTTGCTGACTGATTTGTTCACGGGTTTCTTAGAGGCGCCCGACCCTTAATTAAAGTTATTTATTTTTAGATGATTATCACGTTTAATGCTTGTTGCGTTATGTACTAAAGTCCAGCTGTTTAAAAGTTCTACTAGTTTTGAAGTTGAAAAGGGAACACCCAGAAAAAGTTACTAAATAGTGAACTTTATTGACATGCCCTGTGAGAATGCATTATAGTAGCAAACATCCAACAATGGTGATTAATTTAAGCATCTTTTGAGCTGCCCCCCTTCTTATGTGCTAAAAAACAACGAAGTTTCAATTGTTACCGTAATTCCAGGTCCTAAAAAACGAAAATATACGGCACAAAAACGCAAAAAATTGACCCAGTGGCTAATTCTGCACTGAACACAGCAACTTAGATTGTGTTTTTCAACCAGTCAGCTCCTTTTTTAGCATTTGTTTTTAAATAAAACCGTTTAGCAATTACTGAAAAGTCTTGTAAACGCAACCAATACAACAATAGAGAATCTAGTTTTGTTCACTCAAAGTTAGCAACATGTAAAAACTTACCCATCGGTACATGGGGTTTAAATCTTCACATTTGCAGG
>QXVZ01020408.1:13661-27653 GCA_008931825.1 Phallusia fumigata | reverse complement strand
GCCCCCTAGAATGGGTCAAATTATTAAACAATGTCCGAATTCAATAAAATTCAGACAGTTTGTATAACATGTCATTATGGTGCAATAATTATGTGTTTTACCTCATAGCCCCAGCAGTTACCCCACTAGCCCCCTAAAATGGGTCAATTATTAAAAAATGTCTAAATTGGATGTCATTTAGGCAGTTTGTATAACATGTCATTTTGGTTAGAAGTTAGTCATATTATCAATTCTGTTATTTCATTGTATAATTTATGTAAAATTAGATATTTTACAACTTTGCATGTGTGGGGACCCATGCGTTTCTGCCTGCAGAAACAATCATGTTATAAAAAGCTGAAGTAACTGTAGGACCCAATGTGAAATGACATGGTGAATATATATGCATTTTCAAATTGAGTGATAGTGTATATGGAATGGCAATATGGGGAAAGCCACCCTTCTAGTTCATTTTGTTTCTATTTTTGGCATAACGTTGTTGAGATTTGCATATAGTGGTGTCAAAACCAATGTGTGTTTTGTGGGTTATGTTTTAAACTTTCCATTAAACCCACTAATGCCCGACATTTGTATGGATTTAGGTACGCAGCTCACTGGTGGTAATATACGTATTAAAAAATACACAAGCCAATGCTTTTGACAGCGATACATCTGGACGTTTCGACAACACAATTGTCACTTCTATAATTTGTGAATTTAGGTGTTTGCTCATTACAATAAGATACAAGTTTAACCAAAAGTCAGCTAAAATATTTCATGAAAGTGCACCATTAGTTTGAAGCAAATTCTCCAATAATCATGCAATAAACTAGTTATTTTTATGGTTTGTAGCAGTGATACTTTAACCTACGGGTAATTACAAATCCACCCTTCCAGTTTTTTTGGTTGCTTGTACGCCAATGCCTGGCATAACACCCACTAACCCAAGCTATAACAACAGCTTAAGCTATCCCCGTCCCGCGGGGGAACCACCGCAACCGCAACTTCCCAATCCGTCCGCGCCCAGAAAGGTCGAAAGTGGGGGACTTTTGGGAGGTCGAATGGAAAAAGCGCCGCTGAACAAATTAACAAAACTCCAATCGTAAGTATTTGGATTTCGTTTGTTTGAGTTGCTGTTTCAATTTGCTTGAAGCTTTGAAATACCAAAAGTTTGTGACTTTTTTGGCTTTTTTGTTTTTGCATAACTAGTGTCATATTTTTGTGTTGGATATTTTCCATTGCTTAAAAACCTTATTTAAAGTTCATAATATAGGACCTAGACAAAACTTTGGTTATACACTTTTAGGCCATTTTTGCTTGAAATGTTAAATTTACAAATTTTATACAAGCTCTCTGGTTTCCACTTTTTTCGTCAACCGTCAACATTGTAAATCCACAGCTTGGTCGACGACAGTTGGTTCACCCGAATGGAAACGGGACGATGCTTCAGACAACACTAAGCTCGGAAACATCATCAAAAGCGAGTCTGTACATTCTCGGGGACAAAGCTCAGATGAAGGTAGGAGCTTTGACAACTAAATTTCCTTGTGTGGATTTGTGTAGGGTTTATTATTTATAGGAAAATCTTACTTGACGTGTGGTGACTGCTCCGGTCAAAATTATTTTTTCGGTTTAGTGCTGTAGATATTTGGTTGTTAAAGGTTGCGTTTTGATCGAAATGTTAATTCTGCCTTGGCGGCACAGAAATTTGTTGAAGGGATATTGAAGTTGCTTGTTCCACATTTTTGTGCCACATCCGTTACGGGAAGTTCTTCGCCAGTTGAGATGGAATAATCGCAGTTTAGTGTTCTGCCGTAATCATAGATGGACAGAACTCTGCTTTTTGTAAATAAGTACATCGTTAACAAGTATTAGACAGTGTATGTCATTAGAGAGTCAGTTGTTTACACAGGTAGTTTTTTTAATAGGTGTCATGTTTTAATGCATACATGTTTGAAGTTGATGGATTTTGCTACTATTAACCTCCAGCCACTAGGCCTGTTGAAGGGATATTGGAATTGCTTGTTTCGCATTTTTGTGTCTCATGCGCGAAAGAACTGTTATCAAAGATAGAGTTGTCAGACCCCGAAACTTTTTCTTGTCACCTTTCAGACAAAACTCCTCGGCAGGGTAACAATAATGACAGGCTTAATTGTGTTTCTCATCAGTTACAAAACGTCGGTTGTATTAAGAACCATAACCCAAGACATTTAGATTTTTTTTTGGTTTAAAGTTAAAAACTGCAAAAAATTTTTTTGTTTCTTTGTGACCTATCCCAAAACTTTAAAAGAAAAACAGTTAAAAATTCCCATACTCGGACTAAACACTTAATCAGTTGCGTTTATTTATTTACACTTAAATAAGAACAGTAACATGCAAAACACAAGCAGCAAAAAACAGTGAAACATCAAAGCCGTCAACACAAAGTTCACACAGTCCAAAAAGTCCGGTAATCGAAGCCGTCTTGCTGGCCTCTAGTTGCCCTTTTTGCCGCAAGGTGGCGCTACATTGGACGCAAAGTCGCAGGTATACTTGGCAGCTGGGTCAGGGTTGAAAACAGTGCCTTCTGCGCAAGATCTGTGGAAGGTCTGACCACCGAAGCACTCGTAGTAACCGATGCAATCTTCTGGGTCGGAGTACAGGCCATCGTGTTCACCAAGACAGGAGAAAGTGTTGGGAGTCGACGAATCACCCGGGTGGACTTCGACAACCACCGATTTAGCGTCGGTTGCCATTTCGCCGATGGCGTAGAATCCTGAGCTTCTCATTTCGCACCAGTACCTGCCAGCGTCAGTTGCCTGGGCGTTCGAGATCACAAGAGAGTTTCCTAAAATATATTGTTTGTTTCAGCAACGTCTGACTACATTATGAACACAATAAGTCCCCACAAAAAACGTCTTTTTGGACTTTTTTTTTAAATTTTTTTTCTTTTTTAAACAGATTTTTGGCTTGGAATTTTTCTGGGTTGGAACAATACCGCTTAAGTTTCTAGCTTGGGGCAAACTATGGACACAGACTGCGTTAGAATCTGTGACATTCGTGGCGACAACAATGTACACCAGTGGTGTGCATCCTGCCGCCCGAGAATATGTATAGTGCGGCCCGTGTAGAGTTGCGGATTTTTAATGTTCTGCGGCCCGCCAAACTCCAACAACAAAGGTTGCGCATCCCTAGTNGTTGGCTGACATCATATATTGCTTTATTACCGGCCCAAAACACAGTCCAGGGTTTTTGTTGCAACTCACCGTACAGAGACGCACGGTCCGTCCATCTGTTGTAAGCATGGTATTCGGTGGGAACAGGTCGCCAGTGTGCTTCTCTAGAATAAACCAACTCGAATTCGCCATCCGAATTCACAGGTCCTTTGTACCAGAAAACGTCGTCGCAGTGGCTCCCGCTGCATCTGTAGGAAAAATCAACAATTTCACTCAAAGTTTGTCTAAAAATTGTCAACGGTATGCTGTTTATGGTTTAAAACAGAGCTGACCAACCCGTGGCCGTAGATGTTGTTTTGTAAGTGATTCGCGATGTAATGAGTAGTTACTCATTGTTAGTTTGTGTTACCGTCAAGTTTATGGCCGCTAACTACCTTTTTTTATGTAAAAAGTGGCCCTCAGCACCCAAAAGGTTGGCCATGCGGGGATTCAAGTAGTCAGCAAGTGATTTTGAAAGGTAGGATTTCCACAAAGACTACATGCGTTTGCACAAATGAAGCTTGCTTCTCCAAAAACAATGCAAAACTATCAAGCTTAATCAGATTGCAAGCTTGTAAAGGAAAATAGGTCGAGATTAGGTTTTACTTACACACAGTGCACTGTGACTTCGTCTCCCACATGAGTTACGACATTTCCGTCGTCAACAGAAACTGAGTTGAACTTTGGCATCTCGTTTTCGGCTCTTACTCGCAAAACCACCGACTTCGCGTCGACTCCAAGCTCGCCGTTCTCACTCAGTGCGCTGCCTTCCAGGGATACTTGACACCAGAAGTTGTGGTTGTCAGTCGCTTTCACCTGAACAAATACATTGGTTTAGGTCTTGATACAGTTAAATGGTTGAACACTTGAATTGCTTAGGAATGAATTTGCCAATTTGGTAAAATTGGCTTTACCGCCGCCATGCATTTTTAAGTTTTTGAGTTTATGGTTCTATTCAACATGATACTAAAGCTTGATTGTTTCGACAACCTTTGCAAAATCCTTTGGGCCACTTTCGTCCCTTTAGGAATTTGGCAAGCAGGTGGAACACCCGGAATCGCCGAACAATTATCTAATGGTGTGTCAGATTTTTCATTCACATTTACTTTCTGGTCTCGCTTAAGACTAAGTCACTAAAACCAGAATTCTGCTAACGTACTGGTGACACGACAAGGGAGGGAGTTTCGGTGTGAAGCCACATCCGCCCCTGGAAGTCAGCTTTGTGAACCTGACTGCTTAGGCAAGTCTTTCCCGCCTTGGTGTAACCGTTGCACGAAAAGACTTTGTCCATGAACCGCGGCCCGTCTCCCACGAACCACGTGACCGTGACAGGAAGATCCTTTCCGCTCGAAATGGAATAGTCGCAGTTTAGGATAGCAGGGTAGCTCACGTAAGAAATCACTTCTTCTAGCTGTAAAAATAAAGTTGCTTTGTTATGAAAGTCGAAATTACATGCAGATACTGTGCCTCGGTGTAACACCTCTTGTGGGCCTGGTGCACTATGAATACATGCGGATGTTGAGTATTTAAGGCTGTAACGTTGTAAGGTATCGTGGTTTCCATGGTTTCCATGGAGATATTGAATTTACCATTTTATATTTCTAACTACATTGGATTTTATGAAGGCTGGTTATTGTCATTCCTTCACTCGAAATAGGCAACTTTTACATTATAACTTACTTGTACGACGACATCAACCTGGTTCACCACATCTGCGCTGTTCTTCGCCTTCTTGACTGCAGCTCCGTTCACAAGAACCCCAGCAAGCAGCACAACACACAGGAAATCTCCGACTTTCATTTTCAATCTGGTATCTTGTTATCGTACTCTTTGAATTCGATGCCTAAGACTCGACAGCACCCGCCTTTTATACCACCAGCCGTGATTTGCCGAGAACAGCCAATATTTGCCCTCTTACTAATCTTCGCGAACTTTCGACATCGAGGGAACAAACATGTTGTTAACCTATTCCGTTTCTCGTAAACCGGTCCGGGCCTACTTTACACGGGACACATGCATGGTTTTAAGTTTTGAACACTCATCATTAAAATGGGCGTTGTCTTGTTTCCTACCGAAATGCTCCCAAAAATTTAAAATTTTTCCATGCTTACAACTTTGGCTTTACATATAGATCGGTTTTATGTAGTTTTAACGAGAGTTTACTGCGGACAACCATTGTTGTGGTGTTTGTGGAATAGTTGTAAGTCGAAGGCCAGACAAACACTCGTGTTTGCATAAACTCATCACCACCATCGCGGGATTGAAATTGTTTCCCTTTCAGTTCTCGGTACCCGGTAATCACGCCGGTTTTGGGGTGACTCACAATTCCGCGATTTATTCCCGTTTGAGAAATATCCCGACCCCTGTTGACTATGACGTCACACTTACGTCACACCGTACGCCTGTTACGGGAACAATACGTGACTGTTACGAATATTCCACGCGTTCTTGTGTAACCCTGGTGTAATATTGGAACCTAAGCATACCAGAAATTTGTGACCTTTTCAGCAACTGAACATTTGATTATGGCGTAAAAGAAAACGGGAATTCCTAGCGTTTATCTGTGATGGATTACAAAACAGCCGATATAACATTTTTTATTGGTCGGTGACGTCGTTGTTTGATATTTCTGTTGTGGTTACGTAATTAGAAACCAGTTTGTTTTTCTGCCGATTGCAGAAATTTTCTGTAGTAACGTTTCAACTTAAAAATTATATTCACCAAACTTTCCATTTTCACGCAATCAAAATTTCTTTATTAAAGCTTCATCATGAAATACACAAGAGTTACTCATGAAACAGCTCGCACCAAACAATTAACACAAGAACGGCTTATTTCAAACCACACCCAATTAAAACGCTGCGTGTCATTTTCAACCTCGAGACTAGTCGACCTTTGTGCCGCATGGTGGCGCAACATAGTATGGAAAGTCGCACACACCTAAAGCAGGATTGAAAATGGTTCCTGGAGTACAATATATGTGATAGGCTTGGCCACCGCTGCACTGGTAGTAGCTGCTGCAGTCCTCAGGATCTTCGTACGGATAACCACCTTTGCCTGAACACGAGAACGGACCGACCTCTAGGACAACTGATTTAGCGTCGGCCGCCGTACTTGAAACTTCGTTGTTTCCTCCTTCGCACCAATACCTGCCAGCGTCGTTGGTAACGACCTTTGAAATCACCAGTGAATGACCTGTTGTGCACACGAGACAAGTTTAAAAAATGTGCACAATTGCGTTTCATGCAATCTTTTCAGGGCGATGGCGTCACCGGTTTAATAAAAAAGTGTCTTGAAAATTAAGAATTAAGACATAAAAGTCGTTTCAACAAAAAGTTGTCCACTTACCATCAAGAGTAGCTCGACCGATCCATTCGTTGTAAGCCTGATCGATTCGAACGACATACCCTGGTCCCGAACTATGATGCGTCATCTGGTACTCGTACACCATGTCATATTGGTTTTCTGAAGGGTTGACTGGTCCCTTGTACCACAAAATATCGACGCAGTTGGAACCTGAACACCTGCAAAACAGTAATTTTTTTGTTGTTGCCGGCGTTAAAAGCAGTGAATCAAGTTTTCGCTTGGGCCAAAGGACGTTTTTTTGAAAAACTGTGACTGAATCGGATTTGATCAAGCAGCAAACGGTAAAAAAGATCTGTAGGTTCAGGTTTTTACTTACGTGCATTCAAGTCTGACTGTCTCGCCAACACTGGTTACGACGTTTACGTCGCTCACAGAAACTGTATAATACTTGGACGACTCGTAACGTCCATATCTCACTCGCATTACAACAGGCTTTGCGTCCACTCCGATCTCTCCGTTCTCAGCCAGCTCGTCGCCTTCTAAGGATACTTGGCACCAGTAGTTTGCATTATCATTGTATCCGACCTAAAAACGAGTTTGTTAACATAGTTTAAAAACGTGACTCCGGTTTTGGCTATGAGTCCTTTGTGCACAGCTTTGATCAAGAAACTTACGCGACGTTGCTCGAGTCCAGGGAATTCATTATTTAACCAAACCCAATTAAAAGCCAAAGGAAACTGCAGTGCTGCCAGTGGCTTAACGGCGGACACATTTTAAACATGGCCTTGTTCTCTGTCTGTTGAGATGAAATGTGAAAAACCCACTTGCTAAAAAAGTAAAACTTACCGGCGCAACAACTAGAGAAGGCGTGCCAGAGCATCGTGGATCTGTTGATTTTCACACGTATTGGTGTTCTTTTGAAAGCTGTCGCACGAAAACACTTTGGTTGCATCAACAAGTGATATTCCCTTGAACCAGTTGATTGTTACGGGAAGGTCCTCGCCAGTTGAGATGGAATAATCGCAGTTGAGTGTTGTGCCATATTCATAGATGGAAAGTACTTCTGCCTTTGTGTTGATAAATACATGATAGTTAGCGTTAGAGAACGTTGCTTGATTCCTCGTTTGAAAGGATTGTTTGTTAAATATTAGATCCTGTTGTGTATGTATACACGTTTTAGTTGATTCATTGTGAAAGTGTTACCCCTTTCGAAACCTATAGGCAAGTTATACCAGGCAGCCAGTTGGATAAGCTGTGGTTTCAGGCATTTAATATGCTGCGAAAATGGGGTTATTTATGGCAAAGAGTAATGTGAGCGTATTCTGATTTTGTAAGTTTGTTACAAATTTTTACTTCTAGGCAGCTAAAAACTACACTCTTACCTCCGCAAAAACAGTCATTTGTCGGGAAACCCCAGGAACTTGGTTGCTTTTCTCATCTTGCACAGCTGCACCGTGAACTGAAATACCAGCAAACAGCAGAACCCCGAGGATAATTTCGATCTTCATTCTTGACAATGTTACACTGTTTTAACTGTTCCAAAAAAATACATTGCAGAATCGAATTCAGCCGCCTTATATAGCAACGAACCAGCTCGATTTCCATACAGGAATCTTAGCCATCTTCTCTGATCTCAAGTGTGGGCTTTAACTTTTACCATTACACATGCAAACATTATCCAACAACAGTTTGTTTCAAACACTCATCAGCTATTTTTAATACCCGTGTATTGGCCCTTGGAATAATTGCACCTTTGTTTTTGTACAGCTTTTTGACAACCATCTGGTGCACTCTCACCCACTGACATTGTTGGTTTGTTAATTTAACTACATCAACTCATACAGAAAGGGCTGTTGGATTACGCAACAGGTATTAAAAGTCCCACGGTCTCGCGTTTTTACCCCTCCATTGTCGCAGGTTAAAAGTTTAGATCACTTCTAATTACCATAGAAGCGTCAGCTGCAGTTTATTCTCAACGGTTGCGGCATTTGTGCGCGTTCCCATGATCTGCATTCAACCCTAGAGATCTACTTCAAACGTACAACACATTGTCTGGTTAATTTAAGTCTATATGTCAGCATAATTTGCCTCGCTTTTGAAGCACAAGCGAATAGCGTGTTGTGAAGATATCACCATATTAAATGGGTTAAAATGTGCAGCACTGGACTTAATGCTGCCTTTTTGTGGGAAATAACACGTCCAATTAAACCGCGTTAAAAGTAAAATGTAAAAAAAAATCTGCAACTGTACGTTTGTTGCATTTTTGTTGAGCTGTCACCAAACAACAATGAGGAATCCACGAAACTTTGTCTTAACTATATTTCTGAGAGACCAAACATTTGTATGATCGCGGACATTGTAGGATTTAAGTATAATAGCGCTGGACGTATGTTTTCATCTTACCAACAAGAGTAGCTCGGTCGACCCATCTATTGTATGCCTGCTCGTACCCAGTGCCCGCCATATGTCCGGTATTTTTCTCGTTCACTATTTCATATTCAGGCCCCGTGTACCAGCGAACATCGCTACAGTAATCTTGCCAACTGCAGATTGACTTGTAAACCAACGATCGAGCAGTATGTGAGCGTTTCGATGATTATATTAAAAAAATCCTTATAGTGCTTTACTTCACACACAGATAAGGTCAATGTTATGTTCTAAGGAGTCGCCCGATAATTTTACGCATCTGCCGCCAGATGAAAGGTATTACCGCTTCTAAGACCTTTCTGTACTCGTTTAAATACGTTTAACAGTGCGTAAAGATAAAATACGACGTCATGGCCCGAATTGCACTGCGTACAGGGAATTGCTCTGAATAGACTGACTTTTGCATTTCCTGACTTAATGTTTTTCTGCCGTAACATTTTGAAGCAGCTGAGCATTTTAGTATGACGTAAAAGGAAACAGAAATTCCTATCTTTACTTGACGATGGATTACAAAAAAACTGATAAAACATTCTTTATTTGGCAGTTACGTCTTTATTGGCTGTCTTTGTAAATTTCTGCTGTAGTTGCGTAACGTTGCAACATCATAATGTTGGTATTTACACAAATTTTTTCCGGGTTATATTTGACCTATAAACTGTCGTACACCAAACTCATTCTTTTTACACAATCACAATCTCTTTATTAAAACGTGATCATGAAATACAGGAAAGGCAATCATAAAAGCGCCCGCACCATACAATTAACACATTTGCACCCACACCCAATCTAGACCAGAGCTTGCAATAGAAGAGGCCGAGTCTAGTTAACTTTTGTACCACACGGTGGCGCTACATTACTTGGGACGTCACACACAAATATCGCATTAGGATCAGGGTTGAAAACGGTTCCAGCAGCACATGATTGTTGGTAGGTTTGGCCATTGTAGCACTGGAAGTAGCTGCTGCAGTCGTCTGGATTTGGGTACAAACCATTTTTACCCATACACGTGAATGGGCCGACCTCTAGCACCATGGATTTAGCGTCGGACGCCGTATTCGATACCCCTGGGGCCTGTACCTCGCACCAGTATCTGCCAGCATCGTTTGACTCGACATTTGAAATCGTCAGCGAATACCCTGTTGTGCAGATGAAAAAATGTTGGTAGTTAGGTAGTGGTTCTTTATTACAGTCTGCAACAGTTCATTTAACGCTTCGTTTTCAAGAAGACCACAAATGAACTCATTTTTCGCACATCTCTTTGTTGTTCAAAGCAGCGAAGATCTGGAGAAGTTAAAATCCTAACGCCAGTGACAGTTATGCACTTACCATCAAGTGTGGCTCGCCCGATCCACCTGTTTAACGCTTGTTCGCGTTCATATCCTGTAGGAATTGATAATATGGAAAAAATTAAATGCTGCAGAATCTTGAGTGTCGTTAAGTTCTCTATTTCGCATGCATAAGTTTGAATCTTTTTCTATTTAGTATTACCCTATGAAGGGAGGCCAGAGCACGTGAAATAATAAGACTTTGCAGCACTTGTTTTTACCTTGTCAAAAGCAAACAATATAGGACACGAGAAACGTACTTAAAGAGCAGCTTATTTAAAACTTTGTAGTGGTTTCATTGTATTGCACACATTTTGACAATCGCTGTTGTCACCATCACTACATACAGCAAGATAATGAATTTGTAACCAACTATCAACACAACGTTGGAACGTGTGTCAGCAGATTTGGTTCGTTTGGCGTGTTTTTCCCCGTCACGCAGGTAAAATGTTTCCGAATTTTGCAATGTTACCTGGCCCAACCGACCCTCTTCCGGATACTCTCTCGTATACCATTTCATATTCGTTGTCCTCGATGTTGAATGGCCCCTTGTACCAGTAAGCGTCCCAACAGTAGCTTCCAGAACAGCTGCGAAAAACAAGTAATTAATTATTTTGAAAGACAATTATACCGATTTGTATTTAGCATATCAAGCAAATGCGCCTAATGATCAATATTAATAGCTTGATTATTTAAGAAACAAGTGAAAAATGTGTCAATTTGCGTTTGACTCACTTGCAATAAAGAGTGACTGTGTCGCCAACACTCGTTACGATGTTTTCGTCGCTCACATAAATTGTATTAAGCTTTGGAATCTCGGAACTTCCATATCTCACTCGCATTACAACAGATTTTGCGTCGACTCCGATCTCTCCGTTCTGAGCCAGCTCGTTGCCTTCCAACGATACTTGGCACCAGAAGTTGTCATTGTCGTAATATCCCACCTAAAAATGTCTTTGTTCATACATTGTCAAAACGTCATGGATAGGAGTTTTGTTCAACTTCTTGCGCCTAACTTAATCTTCAGACCGAGATATTTTATTGTGTTCTACCCAATTTCTTTCACTTTATTACAAAAATGAGCCAGTGGAAGTACATTACTACAGATAACTTTGACGGTTGACTACTGGTGACGAAAACACGCTCTTAAAAACGTAAAACTCACCGGCGCAACGATAAGGGACGGTGTACCAGAGCCCAGCCACATCCGTCCTGCAAATGCAGCATCGTGGATCTGTTGATTTGCACAGGTATTGGTGCTCTTTTGAAAGCTGTCGCATGAAAACACTTTGGTTTCATCAACAAGTGATGGTCCTCTGAACCAGTTGATTGTTACTGGAAGGTCCTCGCCAGTTGAGATGGAATAATCGCAGTTGAGTGTAGTTCCATATTCGTAGATGGACAGTACTTCTCCACTCTGTGATTAAATACATCTTGTACCAGTGTTGGAAAGCGTATGTCATAAGACCGTTGGTTTGCAGGAGTTGTTTTTTAATAGGTGTGGTGTTTCCTTTTGTAAGTATACATATTTTGAGTCGATTGATATTGGCAGTGTTGTCCATTTCGGAACAATTGACTATAGATTTGCTACACCTCGGAGCCAATAGGATAAGTTTAGGCCAAAAACTCGAGAGCATTTAGTATAGTACGAAAATTCTGTGAACTGATTGTTAGTTTATCCTTTCATGAGCGTATTTGTAGACACTTTAATCAGCTAAAAATACATTCCTACCTCCGCAAAGACAGTCATTTGTCGAGAAACCCCAGGAACTTCGTTGCTTTTCTCATCTGGCACAGCTGCACCGTGAACTGAAACACCAGCCAACAGCAAAACACAGACGAAAATTTCAATCTTCATACTTGACAATGTTACTTTCTTAAACTATTCCAAAAAAATGTGTTGCAAAGTCGAATTCAGCCGCCCTTTATAGCAACGAACCATCACGCTGTCAACAAACTAATAATATCCTCCTTATCTCCACACCAGTGTGCTTGAACTTTTACCATCCCGCATACAAACATTATCCCAGCAGCGTTTTGTTCCAAACTTTTACCAACTGTTTTTAATAACTGTATATCTGCCGTCGGGAATACTTGCACCTGGTGCACTCTCACCCATTGACATTGTCGGTTTGTTTAATAAACCACATGAGCACATACAGATAGGGTTGATGCCTTTCGGACCAGGCATTAAAAGTCCCACGGTCTCGCGTTTGCACCACTCTATCATCGCAGGTTAAAAGTTTAGGTCAACTCTAATTACCATAGAAGCGCTAGCAGCTTTTTTCACACTAACGGCTGCGCTATTTTGTACGCGTATCCATAATGTCCAATTCCTGACACATGTAACGCTTTAGCGTTGTGTTGCATGCATCATTTTGTCTGTTGATTCAAATACGGTTGCACGCGACAGCGCTAGCTAGTGGTGTGTACTTTCATTTTATCAGCCAAACATGTTTTTACGACACAATCAAAATTTCTTTATTAAAGCATGGTTATTAGCAAATACAAGAAAAGCAATTATGAGACCCTCTACAAACAATTAAAACAACATTTGCAAACTGCAACAACGCCCAATTTGAACATTGTGTATAACTTTCACAACCAGAGGCTGCTAGGAAGCGCACGAGTTTAGTCAAACTTTGTACCGCACGGTGGCGCCACATTGACTGGAACGTCACACACAAATATCGCATTGGGGTCAGAGTTGAAAACGGTTCCAGCAGCACATGATTGGTGGTATGTTTGGCCACCGTAGCACTGGAAGTAGCTGCTACAGTCTTCCAGATCTTCGTACAAACCATCCTTTTTGCCCGAACACGTGAATGGGCCGACTGGATTCACCTCCAGAACCACTGATTTAGCGTCGGACGCCGTTTCGCCTATTTGGTTGTCCCGGACTTCGCACCAGTATCTGCCAGCGTCATCAGCCTCGACATTTGAAATCACCAGTGAATAACCTGTTGCGCAGATATCACTGTGTGAAAATGGGTTAAAATGTGCAGTACTACATTTAGTGCTGCATCCGGAAATGGCACATTAATGATACTTTGTTGAAAAGAAACGTAAAAAATCTGCAACAGTACTTTTTTTGCTGTGTTTTTCTTGAGTTGTTACAATAAGATGGTTCAAAAAAGCTATTGTTAGTGCACACACAAGTTTATTTAGTGTTAGTTTTATTACATTAGCAAAGATACTCGAGTAATCAAGTGTTGTCAACTTACCATCAAGAGTAGCACGGTCGACCCATCTATTGTACGCCTGCTCGTATGAAGTGCCCGCCATATGTCCGGTATCTTTCTCGTATACCATTTCATATTCGTTGTCTATGAGGTTAACAGGCCCCTTATACCATAATACATCGCTACAGTGGTAACCTGAACATCTGGAGAAATAAGTAAAGTTAGCTGTTGTTACGATTTCAATCCCTGGATAGCCTTCCGTCGTGGGTTCGAATCCCACTACAGGTTAGATTTTTTTTGGCCCATGCCTTGCCGAATAGAAATGCTTGGAAGGCCGACTTTGATTCGGTTTTAGGCCTGGCGTACTGTGATTCATATATGTTATCGTTGTCCTGCATGAAAGGCTCGGTGCATATCCCAGTATCAAATATGCGGATGCCTTTATTAACAGTTGCTACTATGTTCAGTATTATTTCCCGAGGTGACACACTGCAAGAAACGTATTGAGGTTTAGGGTTTTACTTACGTGCATTCCAGAGTGACTGTGTCGCTAACGTTGCTCACAATGTTTTCGTCGCT